>MU736532.1:109588-234433 GCA_026770625.1 Nicotiana glauca | reverse complement strand
CAAAATCCTCCCACCAAGTGAAAGCAGCTCCTGAAAACTGATAGGTGGTAAAAGCAACCGTGGTGGTCTCCAAAATACCTGCAGTACGAAGCATCCTCTAACACTTGTCCAAAAAGCGCTGGGCATCCTCGCCCTCTACGCCACTAAAGGTTGGAGGCTGCAATCTACCAAATCTCTTCAACCTACGCTGCTCATCCTCCGGCATGACAGGAACCACACAGTCCTAAGCAGCTGCAACTAGCTGGGCTGGATGCGCCCCTGGCGTCAGAAGTCCCTGCACGGCTTGCTCAGGTGTGCGAGTGGCGAGACTCTGATTGCCTCCCCCGGCTTGTGAAGTGGCTGCGGCTGTTGTGGCTGAAACTGCCTGAGCTAAGGTAGTGCAAACAGATAAGATCCGAGCCAAGGCCTCCTTAAGACCCGAAATCACGCTGCGCATAGCTGGTTCCTGAACTGGTGCTGCTAGAGCGTCCGTAGCTGGAATCTGGTCCTGAGCTGGGGCAGCTGGTAGATCTGCAGGTGCTGCCCTTGCTGCTCTACCTCTACCACGACCACGACCCCATCTTCGGCACCTGGTGTCCACAGCTGGTGGCAGTAGTGGTCATCCATCCTGTCCGGTAGCGCGTGTCCTCACCATCTATGAGAGAATAGAATAACAGAAGTTTAGTACTCTTATCAGCAAGTTCGCACGAAAAGAATTTCATGAATATGAAGTTTTTCCTAAAGGTTCTATAGCCTCTTGAGGATAAATACAGACGTCTCCGCACCGATCCGCGAGACTCTACTAAACCTGCTCATAACTCGTGAGACCTATGTAACCTAGGCTCTGATACCAACTTGTCACGACCCTAAACCCGGACCCGATCGTGATGGCACCTCTCGTGAAGACAAGGCCAGCTGACACTTCCTATTTTCCAATTATTAGCAGTTAAGCATTAAGAACAGTCTAAACCTGATAAAATCACTCCAAAATGGCAAATAATAACATAAATACGCGGAAGAACACCTATACACAGTCCTAACCGGGGTGTCACTAGTCATGAGCATCTATAAGTCATAATACAATTATGCTAAAACCATAAACTAATACAAATGTCTGACAAGGAGCAGAAGCAATAAAGGAGTAGAGACACGGGGCTGCGGATGTCAACAACTACCTCGTAATCTCTGAACGCCCACCTAAAGCTGGAGGAATTAGCACTCAGGGGTAGAACCAACAACGCTTGAATCTGCACACAGGGTGTAGGGAGTAAAGTGAGTACTCCAATTCAGTGAGTAACAAATGTAAATAACGACTGAAAGTAAGAAAACACATAAGGCACAAGGCATTCTGTAATGGAGTAGTAAAATCATTTAAAAGCAGAAACCAGTGAAAAATCAAGTAAAATCTTCTTTCAACAAGTAACAAATAATTGACAGGTAATTAAGGTAAAGTAAACAAATAGAAGTTCGCCCCTTGGGCACAGTAACAGCAAATCTGCCCCTCGGGCAATATCTCAGAACAATACCAGCCTCTCGGGCTCAATCTCACATCACAATGGCTACCAGCGCTCACTGGGGGTATGCAGACTCCTGAAGGGGCCCCTTATGGCCCAAGCGCAATAACAAGCCATCTCGTGGCATCAAAACTAGGCCCTCGGCCTCACATTAATCAAGCCACCTCATGGCGTACATATCTCAGGCCCTCGGCCTCAAATCAGTATTAGTGTTTCCTCACAATATAGGCCCTCAGCCTTACTTAGTTAAAAATCCTCACATGCCCCTCGGGCAACAGTAAAATAATGTTTCTCAGCCCAAACATCATTTAAAATATCATTTAAGTCTTAAAACGGAGTAATGGCTGAGTATGAAAACAATGCAAAATAACATCACTGAGTTCAAGTGATAAGTCAAAACAGTGAGGAAATAATAATAAGAATCCCTGAAGGGATCAAATAGTTGGCATTCAGCCCAAATCATAATGATAGAAAATAAGTTTTAGTAATATACGCAGTAAAATCATCAACCGACACGGACCAAGTCATGATCCCCAATAGTGCACGACCCTGCACTCGTCATCAAGTGTGTGTATCACCTCGACAGAGCACTACAATGTGCAATCCGGGGTTTTAAACCCTTAGAACATCATTTACAATCATTACTTACCTCGAACCGGCTAAATCTCTAGGCCGCGATGCCTTTGTCCCTCAAATCGGCCTCCACACACGTCGAATCTAACCAAAATCAGAATGAGGACGTCAAAATATACTAAGGGAACGAATCCCAAGCAAAAACAATCAATAAAGGGCACAAATCCCAAAATTACAAAAACCCAACCCCCGGGCCCACTTCTCGAAATTCAAAAATTTTCACATCAATAGATTCCTTATCTCCACACGAGTTCATACATATCAAAAATTTTCAAATCCGACCCTAAATGGTCCTCCAAATCCCTAATCAAAAGTCCAAATTTTCCAGCCCTAGTTCTTCAAGTTTTAGCTTAAGTTCCATGATTTTCTATGTGCAATTCACTTAATAATCGAGTTTTAAGTCCGAGAATCTTACCTCCCAACGATTCCCCTTGAATCCCTCTTCAATCTCCTTCAAAAATTTCCAAAAATGACCAACTATGGAAGAAATAAACCCAATCCTCGCGGACAAGACGAGTTTAAAAAACATTCTGCCCAGGCATTATTTTCTTCATCGCGATCGCGGGAGAGCCTTTGTGATCGCGAAGTACAAAAACTCAGCTTCTAAATTTTCCTCTATACAAACACGATCAAGCCTACTCGAACACGATGCCCAAATGATTGACTCTACGCGATCGCAGACACCTCTCCATGTTCGTAATGCACTATAATCCAGCCAAGACCTCAGGTCCATTTAACTCTATGTGAATGCGACCACCTTCCCGCTTTCGCAATGAATAACCTTCCCACACTATGCGATCGCAAGCCTTACTTCGCGAACGTGAAGAACAACTAGACAGCCTCCTCAAAACCTTTTGCGTGATCAAGAGACTCCCTACACGATCGCAAAAGGCAAAATTCTGCAATAGCTGAACCTGCAATTTTCTGCAATTTCTCAACTTCAAAATGATCTGAATGACCACCAGAAACTCACCTGAGGCCCCCGGGACCCCAACCAAAGGCACCAACACATCCTATAGCCATATCCAAACTTTTTCCAATCACCAAAACACCTCAAATAATATAAAATCACCCAAAACACATCGGATTCAAGCCAAACTTTCTAAAATCTTCCAAATTACGCTTTTGATCAAAAACCCAACTAAACCACGTCCGAATGACCTGAAATTTTGCACACACATCCCAAATAAAGCGACGGAGCTACTGCAATTCTAGGAATCCCATTACGACCTGTATATCAAAATCTCACCTATCAACCGAAAATCACCAAAGTATCAACTTCGCCAATTCAAGCCTAAATCTTCTCTAAACCTCCAAAACTCATTCCGATCATGCTCCTAAGTCCTAAATCACCTCCTGAAGATAACCGAATCATCGAAACTCACATCCGAGCCCTCTAATACATAAGTCAACATCTGGTTGACTTTTTCCAACTTAAACTTCCTTAAAAGAGACTAAGTGTCTCAAACCTTACCAAAAATCATTCCGAATTCGATCCGACCAACCCGATACCATAAAATACGGATAATGAAGCATAAAGAAACAGAAATGGGGGAAACAGATCTGTAACTCATGAGACGATTGGCCGGATCTTCACAGCTTAAAACTTTAAATTTCCACAACCGACGCCGAAACATATCAAATAACGTCTGAATGCCATCAAATTTTGCAAACAAGTCATATTTAACATTACGGACCTGCTCCAACTTCCGGAATCGGATTCCGACCACGATATCAAAAATTCCTCTACCGGTCCAAAACTCCAAAAATTTAATTTTTGCAATTTGAAGCCTAAAGAAGCTACGGACCTCCAAAACCCAATCCGGACATTTTTCTAAGCCCAAAATCACCCAATGAAGCTAGCGAAATCGATTTGTCACGATCCTAAAACCATACCCGATCGTGATGGTGCCTCTCGTGAAGACAAGGACAGCCGACACAACACCCAATTCATTTTACACAATTAAAATAGCACAATTTAAGTCGTATACATGATTGAATCCCAAAAGAAACAGTGAAATAGTACAACTTGCGGAACAAATATAGCCCGACATTGAGGTGTCACCAGTCATGAGCATGTAACATAAGTCTAAGAGTATGAAAAATGTATACATTCTATTACAGAACTAGAGCAAGGAAAAATAACATAGGAGGGAGAAACACTGGACTGCGAACGCCGAACAGCTACCTAGTGGACTCCGAATGGCATGCTAGGAGCAATCAACCCTCACTGGCGGGACCTGAAGCTCCTGAATCTGCACACAGGATGTAGAGAGTAAAGTGAGTACTCCAAATGAGTGAGTAATAACAATAAATGAAGATTGAGCGATAAGAAATCACGTAAACACAACAACATGCTATAAGAGGTAGTGTAAAACCAATAATAATATAATTAAGGTTATTTTTATTCTCATATTTGCACAAAAAATAATTAAGGTTATTTTTGTACATTTTTATAAATTTATTTGGTATTTTTAAAAGCTAAATTGCATATAATTGCAATTATAGCCTATTTTACGATTGATAGCATTTTACGATTATAAAATTATTTCCAGTAATTTTGGATTAATATTTATATATTATTAATTTGTTCAGTACTTTTAATTTGTTTTTAAAATCAATTTAACTATTTTTATAAAATAAAAAGGATAAAATTGGCTAGTTAACATAGAGCCCATTTCTATTTCAATTTTAGCCTCAATTTGACCCCCGATTCTGCCTAAATCAAAATAACCCAATTCCAATTTTAACCCGACCCCTGACCCAATTTTAAAACCCACCCGGTTTCCCTTTAAATCTAGGTCGTTGATCATTTTGATCAACGACCGATATTCTTTCTTTCCTTTTTGTAATTCCCTAACCCACCTAACCCTAATCCATTCTATCTGATACGCCGCCTTTGAACTCTTCATCTCTCAAACTCTCTCTAGCCCACTCTGAAACCCTAATCATCTCCCACTTGTTTCTACCATGTTTTCACCGGAATCCATGGCATTCCAAGCCATGGGTGGCATGTGCTCACTCTCTCTAACCGTTAAACCTAAGCTACTCAAAGTTTGGAGGCCCGACTTCAATGGCTCTCTTTAGATCTGTCTCAGAGCTATAGATCTATGGCCTCTCCGGCCATTATTCCGGCGTGTTCGAGCAATATGAGTCTCTTCGACTTAGGATCCGACTCTCCTCAAGACCTTTCTCTTTCTAGGGTTTTCTCTGCTTCTAAGCCGTCTGAGGTTCTGTACTTGCTTATTTCTTTTAGATCTGTCCTGGTCTTTGCTTGACGTTTTAAAGGTTTACCTTTCTGATTCTCCTATTCTATCTCTATGTGTGTTTTATGCTCGATTGTTTTCTTTTACCACGCATGAGTTTGCTCTCTTGTCTCTTCTCTATTATGCAAGAATCTTCACTTTTTACTAGCATCATTAATTCGTTATGTTAATCCTCATGCTTTGCTATATGTGTTTATGTTTGAGCTCTTTGATTTTGTTCACCTCACTGTGTTCTGTTTATGTTCCTGCTAAGCATGATTTAAATACTATGTTTAAAACTCGTATTATCTCTTTCTTCTGAAACATTTTTAAGTCCTAAGTTTTCTCAAGCATGACCTTGAATCAGTGTTCTCTCTATTGTGTGTGTTTGTCTCTCATAAGCCTTTGAAAAAAGGGCTTCTAAGCCTCTTTTAATGGCCTTGTTTTCTCACCTCTGACTCTATTCGAAACCCTAGGTTTTGGGGGGTTTCTTTGACAAGTGGCACTAGGGTTCCACTTTGGGACCCTAGGATTTTAGACTCATTGTGAGTTTGTAATTGAACTTGAAATCCTATTTGCTTGTGACTCTGAAACATTCAATGTTAGACTCTTTCTTTTGTTTGAGCTGCGTGCTTTATATATGAGAAAAATCCTCATTCAAAAGGTTCTCACCAACCAAGTAATTGATTCTGAAATTCCTTTAATAAGGCTAATGATTTGTCACTAATTTTTCTTCGATTAAACTTCCTTTACCCTACTAGCTGTTTACTTGATCCTTTTGTGTAAAAATCCCATACTTGTGATGTTTTCCTTAAATACATGATCTTGTGTATTCCTTCTATAATTATGTACCAATTTATGAATTATTTTTATACTTATGTGACTCTTTCCTTAAATACTTTGGATTCCCTGTGATTACAATTTGATCCAGCATCCTCTTGGTTGATTTTTCAAACTGATACCCTATTTTACTTTATAAATACACTACTATTTCAACTTTCCTTAATTACCCACTATGTATTTACCCACTACTATTTCAACTTTCCTTAAATACACTACTGAGATTCACACAATCAAAAACACTTCCAATTCAATACTGCTACACCAACTTCACTACTAGTCTTCCAATTCAGTACTTGCACACTTGCAATACTGTTTTGAATTCCACACTTTGCTTGCTTGATATCTTTTGGAATCACTTTGTTTGCAACTTGGATCTCTCAAGGCTACTGTTTTCTTACTTGTTTTCCTTTGAAACTGGTATGTCTTTTATTTAAATTTTCTGCCTCACCCCTATGTGTTTACTTTACAGTTTCAGTTTTTTTTACTTTACTGCTCATGTTCAGTGATTTGTGATAATTATGTTCCTTCCTTGCTTCTGTTTCTATTGTGAATCCCTACCCCTATTCCCTTCTATGTGCTTGAGTTAAGGTCTTGGCCTGGCAGTATCCTAATTACTGCCTATGCCATAACCTGATCCACAATGGATCCTGACTCTTAATTTTGGCTTAACAGGCTGGTCAGGGGTATGCCAGCATTCCCAATTGCTGGGCAAGACCACCAGCCTGCCATGGCTCTCCCTGATTCCCTTCCCCCTATGCACTTACACTTATTCTTAGACTCTTAAGTTTTGCCCCTCTCTTATGAGCCTTGCTTTGGGACCTTGAGTTCCCTCTGAACTTGGACATCTGAGGGGTGGCATTTTCACACTGCGCTATGTTCTTAATTCTGCAATGTTTTGGGGTGTAAGCACTGCCAGAGCCTTTTGAGACTCTAGGGAACTTTGACACATCCCAAATATGAGAAAGGATTTTGGAAATCTGATCCTAGAAGTTGGTTTATCTCATATTGTTATACTTTGAGTCTGAATTAGGCTGGTTGGATCTAGCTGGAGCTTCTGATGTAATTTTACTTTTCTTTTATGATTCATTCGGATCTGTAATAATTTGTAATAACTATTGGGGATGGCTAGTGGAAAAGGGATGAATGCATGCAAAGGGTAGAAAACTTGCTTATAGGTTATTTATAATTTCTGCATTCTGCATTTTAGAACTCATGCCCATGAGTTTTTTTCTTTCACTTCTACACTTCTGCATCGTAGAAAACTTGCCTATAGATTATTTATAATTTCTGCATTCTGCATTTTAGAACTCATTCTTATAAGTTATGTATTTCTGCAGCTTAGAGTTTATGCCTATAAGTTCTGCATTTAGAAATCATGATCTTAGGTGTTTCTGCACCTCTGCATATACACGTCATTAGGAAAACAATTCTAGGTCTAATAATGAGCAATTTCATTTTAGATACCATGTCTATAGGACTTTTGCATTTATATAATTGTTTTAAACCAATGACGCTTAGAGAGCATGCCTATAGGGGCAAATCAATTGAATCAACTTCGTCTATTTTCAGTCTAAAACCAGTCATAAGTCTGCAGATCCTTTTGTTTATAAAATTAGCAACTCTTCCTTAAAATAAGTACGCTATGTTAGACATCATGCCTATAAGCCTCACTTAGGCGAACTTTTAGGTAATTAATTGTATCAGTTTTTGATAAACTACATCTAGACAAGGCTAATTCGGACTCCTCCTCTGAGAAATATGTCATGAATCAGCCTATCCTACACTTTATTTAATTCAGACCAAACTAGTACTGAAGTCATGCTATATTTGCTCTTTTAAGTGAGGAGGCATGTATGAGCCTTAACTGCTATGTTTTATCCCTTAATTGCTATTTGTTTTTGCTTGTCGCCTAGATTTTTATCCTTTTGAAAATCTGAAAAGCCCCAACTCCCTCCCTTTTAGGATTAGTAGTCTCAATGCCTCCTGGACTGATAGGATTGAGACGGATAATAGCAATCAATAAGTAAAGATACTATTTCGTGCTCTAATACCTTAACACGGTGGGAAGGGTAGATATGGATATGATGAACGATGCGCTAATATCTCATGTAGCCCCTCTTCTGAGGAGTGATTACTGGGTATTGCATTGACGTGATCCATATTAATCATAAACCTAGGACCCCCTCCTTTTTACTTGGTTTCATCTGTTTCTTTAGCATTATTTAAATCTTTTCATGAAATTTCGCCCTCATTACTTTTCCTTCAATTTACTTGCAATATTATATGAAAAGACCTTCTATTTGATCCCTTAATTGCTTACTTGATTATGTGAAGTCACAATTATAACATGGCCGGGAACCATACTAGTGGATCTTGAAGGGTGCCTAACACCTTCCCCTCGAGATGATTTCTAGCCCTTACCCAAACTCTGGTTCTTCAAACTCAAACTCTTTTAGTGTCCTAATACACTTAATCATTAGGTGACGACTCTCCAATTCCAAAACCCAACTCCCAAAAGGGAACGAGTTGTCCTCCCAAATGTTATAAACCTGATTTCGCCTTTAGAAAAAGGGGGCGCGAGAGCATGGTGACTCTGTTGGGGATTCTCTAGGCTTTTACCATTTTATGTTATTTGTGACTTTACTGCTTCTTTATTGTCTTTACTTAATGTCTTTATCTTTTCTTCTTCTACGAAACTGACTTGGCTCTTCGTTTCTTTTCTTTTAATACTTTCTTTTACCACTTTCCTTCAATAGTGTTGTAAATTATGAGCAACTATTGTAATTACTACTTTATGAACGTTCAAATACGTGACAATTTGTTGATTATTGTAATTGCATCTTCAACATCATATTTCACTCGTGCCAAACAAAATACCATATCAAAACTTATAATGAGTGGTTGCGTCCGGCCGATATTATCACCCTCTAAATTTGGCAAAGGCATATTTGCGGTAAAACCAGTCGATCAACGGTGTAGTCGACGGTTCCATGACTTTCCCTCTTGAGTTGTCCACTCAAGGGTACCAGTCTAATACCCCATAGAAACCTTACTCTGTTTAACTATGCATGCATCATGGTCAAACCTAGCCGAGTCAGTTATGTTGTCCGCATAATGACTCTTTAAGATAGCCTTGTCCAAAGTCCATCGGGTTTCCTTGAAACCCAAACGGACTCTACCATATTCTGTGCATTTATTTGGATAACTAAATGTTTTTCATGCTAATTGATGATATTTAATAGTCGAGTCTGACAGGGGTAAGGGTCTAACATCTTTGTCTTGCAAAAAATGAGGCACGAGGTCCCCAGATTCGGTATGGTAACCAACATCCACCCAAGGTTGCTAAGCTGGTGGGAAGATCTTCATGTAAGTGATCGAACTCTCATTCGCAAATACTTGGGAAATTTACCTTCTCTTCTGACAATCCAACCCGACAACAAAATCATAGAGGCTGCTAGTCTGTTCTGGGAGGGCGGTAGGTCGGTATTCCGCTTTGGGAACATTGAAATGACTCCTTTCCTAGAGGAAATAGGAGGTCTAGATAGTATTCCATGGGAGACTCCAAGATTGCTTATGTCGGAAAATCGCAAGGGTAGGGGTTTCCTCAAGATGATGGGACTAAAGAAGAACCCAGACCTGACCTGTTTGAAGGATTCCTATATTCCTTTCAACTATCTGTACAAGAGGTACATCCATTGCAAGTCCTACCGTACTTACCCAGACGAATTTGCCCTTACATCATTGGGGCATATCCACAGAAGGATCTTCGTCTTTATGTTCTGCTTTTTGAGGATGATAGTATTTCCTATGAAGAAGGATAGGATCCATACCAGACAGGCCATGGTCACTAAAACACTAATGGAGGGAAATGATGGACAACCCTTTATCATAGTACCTATGATCATCACAAAAATATACCGAGCCCTGGAGAACTGTTAACGAGGTGGCCAAGTACTCTGAGGGTTGTAACTTACTACTCCAACTCTGGCTTATGGAGCACCTCCAAAAGGGTTAATATCGACAAGAGATTCTTCGCAGAGACTGGGACGATTGTATCACCTTCCATCAGCCAAGGCGAATGAACTATATGCCTAACATGTTTGCTCAGCCAAAAGATGCCAAAGGGTGGGTGAGTTGTTCGCAAATCTGAAAGAGGACTAGGTGCAGTGGATGTTCGAATGGTTCCCTATTGGAGAGTTCATTACCCGATCCAGGGATACACTGTTCCTGATACTTATCGGTTTGAGGGGAACTTACCCTTACATTCATCTCCGAGTTATGAGGCAGGCAGGGAGGAAGTAAGTTATACTAAGGGTCGACAAGATAAGTCACTTCAGGGCTGACTTTCAGGATGACGATAGTCCATACAAGTGTCAAGCTCAAAACATGTAGCATTGCAAAATCATCCAGGGAAAGGATTCCATTGAACCAGACAGGTACCATGCTAGCTATACTCTATACTATTTGGACTGGTTAGAAGATGGTCATGATGGGTTAGGTCGACCCGAGTTTGTTCGAGGTCACAGGATCATCGACGAAAAGGCTGAAGTACAGGTCAAGTATAACCAACTGCGTAAGAGGATTCAGGAATGTGAAAGTGAGCACCGGGAAATACAAGAAGCCCACCAAAGGCTAATCAAAGAGTGGAAAGACATGGTTGTCCACGCCAATAAGCAATTGAGATACTTGGAGCAAGGTTTAGTGGAGCTAGAAGGGAAGTTCATCAAAAGGATTGAGGATTGCCAAAATACTAAAGGAAATGCAGGTGGACATCTGGCTAGAGCTTACTTGCTGCTGGGACTTCGTGAGATGGTGAAACTGTTAGATGGAGCTAAGGATGCTGAGTCTGGGGAAGGTCCTTCTGGGACCAAGTAGTTAGGAATGTTTTTTTTTTGCATTAAAAATGTAATAAGGATAATGGCCACTAGTGACATTTTATTTTCCGCTATTTTAGTGTCGTTTTGGGATTCGTCTTATTTTATCAATAAAATTAGGCATTTAGCATTATAAGTTCTCCAAATCAACTTGTCTCTTGACCTACCTCGAGCACAACTAGGCACCCAAATTAGGACACGATTTATATTCTTGCACTATGTGTTTTAATATTGCAATGTCTTCTCTCCTCATGATCATCACTAACTTGTTACCTTGTTTTGTTTTTACTTTTGTTTATTCCCCTTCCTAAAGGTTAGTTCGTGCACTATGGCATCATCATCCTACTCCACAAGATCCAGGAGCCCTCCACCTCCTCCTCCTCCGAGTCCTATAAGAAACAAGAACAAGGGAAATATGGAAGATTTGAATAACATGAGAAAGGAGAACATAGTTGAAAGGGTAGAGGTTCCTCAGTGTATTCAGGTTTCCAAGGAGAGTGCCTCCCAGCTCAAACAGAAGTTATTGAAATTTCAAGAAGAACTGGACCAAGTTCGGAACTTGTTATACTTGTCATTTTCCCTCACTACCCCTGATGTTAACTTTCCCAACACTCAAAACCCTGTACCTCCACAAAGTATCTCAAAACCACAGAAACAACCCTCTCAACACTACAAAATATGCCACACTTCAAACAACACCCCACTGCTCATCCCTGAACCACTAAACACCACAAATGATCATCTCCACAACGCTCCCATCTATGTGGAAACCATACCACACTATACTTAACCTATTTCAAGCACACCTAAGTTTGATGACAAAGACTCTCTTATCAGGAACCTGGCCGCAGAACTAAAGAAGCTAACTAGCCGAGTCTAGGGTGTTGAAGGAAACAAGGGTATCGAGGGACTGAATTATGAGGACCTTTGCATCTAGCCAGGTGTCGAACTTCCTGAGGGGTACAAACCTCCCAAGTTCGAAATGTTTGATGGCATAGGGGATCCCATAGTCCATTTGAGGACGTACTACGACAAGCTGGTCGGAGTCAGGAAGGATGAAAAGATTCGCATGAAGCTCTTTATGAGAAGTCTGCAAGGGGATGCTCTATCTTGGTACATTAGCCAAGACCACAAGAAGTGGACGAATTGGGTTGGTATAGCGTCCGATTTCATAGAAAAGTTTAGATTCAACACGGAGAATATGCCAGATGTAGTCTACATCCAAAATTTAAAGAAGAAACCTATAGAGACGTTCTGCGATTATGCTACTGGTTGGAGATCAGAGGCTGCTAAGGTCAGACCAGCTTTGGAAGAAGAACAAATGAACAGGTTTTTCGTCTAGGCTCAAGACCCACAATATTATAAGAGGTTGATGCTGATTGAAAGCTAGAAATTTTCCGACATCATCAAGCTGGGGGAAAGAATCGAGAAATGTATTAAAACTGGTATGGTCACTAACTTTGAAGCATTATAGGCAACCAACAAGGCTCTACAGTCTGGTGGTATGTCCTAGAAAAGGGATGTGAGTGCCGTGATGGTTGCAAAGAGAACAAAATCCCCAATCAAATATCAAACCTACCCATTACGTCCACTCACATATCAGCCTACCCCAAATTACCAGGTACCCTCACCCTCGTACCAAGCTCCATCGCCTACTTACCAATCATCTCCACCTCCCACATATCATCCCACTTCACCCAGATACTCTCAATCTGCACCTGTGTACCAAGCCTACAACACCCAATCCTCTCACTATCAATCACCCCCACTCGCCAAAACTTTCCTAGACATCGACCAAATTTCAACCGCAAACCTCCCAAACAATACACCGCCATTACCGAACCAATCGACCAGCTGTATGAAAGGATCAAAGCTGCTGGTTATGTCACTCACATCCCTACCATAAACCCGAAAACCCCTCCCAATGGGTTAACCCAAACAAAACTTGTGCATACCATTCTAGTATGAAGGGGCATACCATTAATGAGTGCCACTCTCTATAGGATAAGATCTAAGCTTTGATCGACAACATGATTATTTTGGCTAAGGAGACTGCTCCGAACATTCGCAACAACCCTCTGCCTGACCACAAAGGCAGAGGTGTTCACATGATAGAAATAGAGGATGATTGGGACCTCAAAGGATCGATCAGATTGATCGCTGAAGGTGACGATCTAAAGAAACCAACAGTGACACTTAATCCTATTATAGTCCAGATCCAACCTTCTAGAGAAGCTGAAGTGAACATGTCCATACCACTTGAGTTTGAGGCACCTTCTTCTGCAAAGGCGCTAGGATCGATTGAGGTCGAGTTTGGGTCCCCAAAAGCACCTGCGCCATTTGAAGTTGCTGTGTTACCTTCCAAAACAAGGGTATACATTCTTGTAGCAATGTCGTCCATAGCACCATTCTATACAAAGGCCATCCTTTGGGATTCCACACTCGAGGCAAGAAAGAAAGGGAAAACCAAATCTGGAGAAGCAATTTCAGCACAGGGTATGACTAGAACCAACAGGGTTTATACTCCAGAACATCTAGCTGAGTCCAGTAAGCAGGCCTTTAGATGACCAACCATCACTGAAATCGGGCCTGATGATCTCTGGAGGAAGATACAAGCCAAAGAGCATTTAGTCATCGATCACTGAACAAGACGCCAACCCAGATCTCCATCTTAGCTCTGCTACAAAGCTCTGACGCACATAAGAATGCTTTATTAAAAGTGCTGAGCGAGGCATATGTGCCCAGCAACATAGCTGGAGGAGAAATGGAAAATATGGTAGGGCAAGTGTTGGAGAGTCACAAAATCACTTTCCACGAAGATGAGCTACCACCAGAAGGGCTAAGCTACAATAAAGCATTGCACATCACTGTGCAATGTGAAGATTATTTCATTACTAGAATTCTGGTTGATGGAGGGTCCAGCCTCAATATTTGTCCTTTGTTAACCCTCAGAACATTAGGAAATATCCTGCATGAGATCAAGGATGGAGCCATCAATGTCAAAGCTTTCGATGGATCCCAAAGGTCCACTATTGGGGAAATCAGT
The DNA here is from genome assembly GCA_026770625.1 of Nicotiana glauca. Lineage (NCBI taxonomy): Eukaryota > Viridiplantae > Streptophyta > Magnoliopsida > Solanales > Solanaceae > Nicotiana > Nicotiana glauca. The sequence continues at coordinate 220,299 of MU736532.1, read as the reverse complement.
TTGTGTCTACAAATGGGACCAACTTGGTTAGATGTTGACTTTCAAGTGATAGACATCCCAGCATCTTACAACTTGCTATTGGGACGACCGTGGATTCATACCGCTGGAGCTATAGCATCAATCTTACACCAGGCAGTGAAGTTTGAGTGGAATCACCAAGAGGTGATTATTCATGGCGACGGTAGCAATCCCATATATAGTCGCAAGACCATACTGGCGGTCGGAGGAAGAAGGAAGATAGGTGGGGAAAGTTACCACTACATTGATCGAGTTAGCGCCGTGTACAAGGAAAAATGGTGGGATAACAAGATTGAAATTATACTGAATTGGTGTGGATACGAACCTGGCAAGGGACTTGGCAAAAACCTCCAGGGAATCGCCAAACCTATCAAACTGAAGAAACATGGTACCACTTTTGGTTTGGGATATGAATACACTTGGGAGGAATTCAACCACTGGTCGCCACTATTGCGCAGTCCCTACTACCCGCTGGAGCATCCGAGTCTACTCCTAGAGTAGACTTTCCAACCAGCTGATGTCATATATGGGTCATAAGAAGAGGAAGCATTGGCGGCAATGAGGAATTTGTTTTTGGAAGATGACAATATGGACTATTGTGTCATTTTCGAGGAGGAAGGGGAGGAAGGCCCTTGTATACAAACCGTGAGGCGAGGAGCACGCTTCAACAATTGGTCCATCGGAACCACCAGAGCTCGGAAAGCTTTGGGGTAGCAAAACTGAACAAAGCATCATGCATTATCTTTTATTTTTTCGCTATTTGACTTTTTTCCGCATTTTTAATTTCAAAATAAGAGCTCCAATGATTAAAATAATTATGAAATTTATCAAAGCATTTTAGTTTCTTATAAATCTCGCTCTTATTACTTTTTTATCATTTACTTTATTTACACAGCATTACTATTATTTATCTTGATTAAATGACGATTGCGACATGCAACGAGACAACGCAACAAACGAACATAGACTCAGAAGAGGATGATATAGCAGAAGAGGTCATTAAAGAGGTTCAGGACTTTGAGAATAGGCCTAAGTCTAATTTGGATGAGATTGAGATTGCCAACTTGGGAGATACAAAAAATGTCAAAGAAACGCGTATCAGTGTTCATCTATCACCATTAGAAAAGAAAGAGAACACGAAATTTCTAAGGGAATATGAGGACATATTCGCCTGGTCGTATGATGATATGACCGGTCTCAGTACATCTATTGTAGCTCACAAACTGCCAACCGATCCGACATGTATGCTGGTAAAACAGAAGCTCAGGAAGTTCAAACCTGACATGAGTTTGAAAATCAAGGAAGAAGTTACCAAGCAAGTCAAAGCCAAGGTTCTAAGTGTGGTCGAGTATCCAACATGGTTAAACAATATTGTGCCAGTACCGAAGAAGGACGGGAAGGTTAGAGTCTTTGTCGACTACCAGGATCTCAACTCGGCCAGTCCGAAAGACGACTTCCCCTTGCCAAACATACACATCCTAATTGACAACTACGCCAAGCATGAACTGCAGTCGTTTGCTGATTGTTTTGCTGGGTATCATCAGATATGGATGGATGAGAAAGACGCTGAGAAAACGACTTTCATTACACCGTGGGGGATGTATTGTTACAAGATGATGCCGTTTGGGTTAAAGAATGTTGGGGCCACCTACATGAGGGCCATGACTACTATTTTCCATGACATGATACACAAGGAGATCGAGGTATATGTAGATGATGTCATCATCAAATCCAAGAGAGCTGTTGACCCCATGGAATATCTAAGGAAATTCTTCAACAGACTGAGAAGGTACAATCTAAAGTTCAATCCCGCCAAGTGTGCATTCGGGGTTCCTGTTGGAAAGCTACTGGGGTTCATTATGAGTCGCTGAGGAATAGAACTAGATCCATCAAAGGTTAAGGCCATCCAAGAATTTCCACCACCTAAGAACAAGAAAGAGGTTAGGAGTTTCTTGGGGAGACTTAACTACATCAACCGGTTCATAGATCAGTCCACTGTCATCTCTGAGCCGATCTTCAAGATGTTGAAGAAGGACGCCGCACCCAAATGGATTGATGATTGCCAGAAAGCCTTCGACAGAATCAAGGAATACCTGTCAACACCGCCAGTTTTGGTTCCGCCCAAACCAGGTATACCTCTATTACTCTACCTTGTAGTATTGGATGGAGCATTCAGTTGTATTCTAGGACAACATGACGAAACGGGGAGAAAGAAGCAGGCCATCTACTATCTCAACAGGAAGTTCACCCCGTACGAGGGTCGATATTCTCTATTGGAATGCACCTGTTGTGCTCTGACTTTGGTAGCTCAGAAGTTGAGGCATTACTTTTGTGCCTATACTATTTATCTCATATCAAGAATGGATCTGCTGAAGTATATCTTTCGGAAGCCCATGCCCACTGGAAAGCTAGCCAAGTGGCAAATCCAGCTGAGTGAATTCGACATTGTTTATGTGATTTAGAAGGAAATCAAAGGACAAGCATTGGCAGATAATCTGGCTGAAAATCCCGTGGACGGAGAATACGAGCCTCTAAAGACGTATTTTCCTGACGAAGAGGTATCTTTCATAGGAGAAGATATTGCAGAACACTATGATGGTTGGAGAATGTTATTCAGCGGAGCAGAAAACTTCAAATGAGTTGGCATAGGAGCAATCCTAGTATCAGAAACCGGCTAGCATTATCCGGTGTCTGCCAAACTCAGGTCCCCATGCACCAATAATAAGGCCGAATATGAAGCCTGCATCTTAGGGCTCAAGTTGGCCATTGACATGAACATTCAGGAGTTGCTAGTGATCGGAGATTTAGACCTGCTTATACATCAGGTCCGAGAAGAATGGCAACTAAGAATTCCAAGATACTCCCTTATCTGCATCATGTACAGGAGTTGAGGAAGAGATTCACAAAGTCAGAGTTTCAGCACGTCCCTATAGTCCAGAATGAGTTTGCCGACGCATTGGCTACCCTATCATCTATGATTCAACATCCAGATAAGAATTTCATTGATCCTATCCCGGTAAAGATTTATGATCAGCCAGCTTACTGTGCTCATGTCGAGGAAGAAGCAGACGGAAAATTATGGTTTCATGATGTCAAGGAGTAATTGACAACAGGAGAATATCCAGAAGTTGCAAACGCTACTCAGAAACGCACACTTTGAAGGTTACCCAATAATTTCTTTCACAGTGGAGGAATCCTGTATAGGAGGACTCCAGATTTGGGATTACTAAGGTGCGTCGAAGCAAAGGAAGCATCCAGGCTATTAGAGGAAATTCATGCAGGGACCTGCGGTCCACATATGGATGGCTTTGTCTTAGCCAAGAAAATACTCCGAGCAGGTTATTTTTGGATAACTATGGAAACAGACTGCACCCAGTATGTCTGAAAGTGCCATCACTGTCATACACATGCAGACATGATAAAGGTACCTCCAAACGAGCTTACTGCAACAAGCTCGCCATGGCCATTCGCCACTTGGGGAATGGATGTTATTGGGCCTATCGAGCCTGCCGCATCAAACGGGCACATGTTCATTCTAGTGGAAATTGATTATTTCACCAAATGGGTTGAAGCAACATCATACAAGGCAGTGACTAAGAAAGTTGTGGCAGACTTTGTCCGCGACCGTATCGTTTGTCGGTTCGGCATCCCAGAGTCAATCCTTACTAATAATGGTTCCAATCTTAACAGTTACCTAATGAAAGCAATATGTAAAACATTCAAGATCAAACACAAGAACTCTACAACCTACAGGCCTCAGATGAATGGAGCTGTAGAAGCGGCCAACAAGAATATCAAGAAAATACTGAGGAAAATGATAGAAAAGCATAAATAGTGGCACGAAAAGTTATCATTTGCTTTATTAGGACACCGTACCACAGTCACACATCAACCGGGGCAACTCCTTATATGCTGGTTTATGGTACAGAAGCAGAACTCGACGATGCAGAATGGGTAAAAATCGCTACGAGCATTAGCTGTAAGGCCCCATGAAATCCCTATTCAAAAACCCGAATCCCGTGGTGCCAAGATAGGATCGTGTGTTAGAAAACCTTTTTGGATTGAATGATGCATTAAAAACTCAAGAATAAGTTTCCAGAATAAACGCGAGAAATGCGGTCCAGAATGCGGTCACATAATCGAAATGCGGACCGCATACTTGCCGCAGAGTGAGGCAGAATGTTGGATAAAATTGAAGTCATAAATGCGGTCGAAATGCGGTCGCATAATAAAAAATACGGACCGCATAAGTCATCGCATATTTTCCTTTGAATTTGCGAAGGTTAGTTCTGCGGTGCACTTTGCGACCGCAGAACATGAATGCGGACCGCATTATTACTGCAGACAGAGTTAGAATGTTTAGTTTTTGGGGAGCATTCTGCGGGCCATTATGCGGATCGCATGTTTACTCTGCGATCGCAAATGCGACCGCATAGTTGACTCGTGGCTCCAATTTTCTAATTTTTAACCCGACTTCCCTATCGATATAACCGGTGTTCTAGCTCATTTTGAACATTCATCTGAGAAATTCTAGAGAGAGAAAGGGGTTTCTTAGAGAGGGAAAGTCTCCCATCAAATTATTTCATAAGATTGGGCTGAATCATTGAAGAAAATCAAGGAAAGGCTCCTGAATCTTCATCCCAAGAGGTAAGGCTCCATCACCTCAGCTCATATTTCTATACTTATCCATATGGGGTCATTAGGGAAGTAATTCATGGGTATGAGAATGAATCTCTTGCATGCATGCCACCATAGAGTATTGGAAAGTAGTAAAAATAAAAAGGAGTCAACTGGGGGTATAACGTGATAGAAATTCCTCACAAAAAGGGGCCTAAGATAACAATGCACCTTTAGTGTTTGATGATATACTCGAGCCAAACTAGAACTTCAGTTTCGTCTCTAATTCTCAATTTTAATTCGAAATTTCTTGCTCAATAGATTGAAGCACTAAGAGTTCCGGAAATTTTGTAAAAGAGTAAGGAACAACCTTATTGAGGTATGTATGGCTAAAACCCCCTTTTATTAGAAATCGAGCTTCGTTGGTGCTTACAGACGTGTGGTAAGAGTTGAATTGGCTAGTGTATTGATTGTTATTGTGAAATTAATTGATTTACATATATCTATACATATTCGTGAAGGATGTGCCTCAATGTGAACAACGTGCCAATCTTGATAATTAGAGAATGATGAAAAGTATAATTATTTGTTGAAATACTTGGGCTATAAGCCGACATTGAAATAAAGAACTATTCATGGTAGCTACGCGCCTTACCTATGATTTCAACTTGAAATATCTTTGATATACGTGTCTATGATCACAACTTATAAACTAATATTGAAAAGGGAAAATGATGTGACGATGGTGGCCATGAGTGCCCAGAAATTTGTTATGATATGTGTGGAATAAGGATTCGAAGGAGTTGACTAATGAGAATGGAAAAATGCCTAGGCAAGGCGACCTAGCCGATCGGGTCGTGATCGGACACCATGCCGTACACATGGTGGAAATGTGCTGATATTGAATCCCGTATAAGGGAAACGAAATATTGATTGAAAGTAATGCCTCCAATGAGGTGACCTAGCCGGTCGGGTCGTGACCGGACTCCGCTCGAGATGGCGGTGGTGATGAGAACAGTGGTGAACATGTGACAAGATTGCCTTAATCGGTGTTGTGGAAATTGTATGAAGAATTATATGAATTGTTTCTTTGATTTTCCCGTATTAATTGCTTGTATCTATTTGATAGTTCTTTCTAGTAAAAGTTATACATACCAGTACAATTCAAATGTACTGACGCCCCTTTTGCTGGGGGCGCTACATTCGTGTTATGATTGTAGGTGTCCTCATAGCGGACAGTGCAGACCGTGTGTAGCAGAGCGTTCATCTACTCGAAGTCTCGGTGAGCCCCTTATTCTTACATGGGGCTGCATGGTGTATCTTTTGTTATTACAGCTTTTCATTTTTGAGGTATAGCCGGGGCCTTGTTGCCGGCATAGTCATGCTTATCTGTTATATCCTTAGAGGCTCCAAAGACACTAGTGTGGGTTATGTACAGGTTTTGGGGAGTCCCCTATATGTATATGTTGTAATCCTAAAACTTGTGATCTTCTTAAGCCGTAACTCTAATAGAATCCATGAAGCTAGCTTATGAACGGCAAATTTTTATGATATGAAATGAACCAGTAATGTGGTATACCCCATATATTATCGTTCAAATTAACCAAAGGCATGAGTTCCGTATTTCATATTGAGTTGGGGTGGAAAGTGTTCGGTAAGGCTTGCTCAGTCGGGTTCACTTGATTGAGCGCCGGTCGCGCCTCCAGAGGTTGGGGCGTGACATTAGCTCTTATAGATGGGAAAGAATGAATGCAGCTTGCCATGGTCAATTGTATCAGAATAGAATGTCCAGAGCCTTCAACAAAAGAGTCAAGCCGAGACAGTTTACACCGTGACAGCTGGTGTTGAAGAAGATTTTTTTGCATCAAGATGAAGCCAAAGGGAAATTCTCTCCTAACTGGCAAGGTTCGTACATAGTTTATCGGGTTCTAACCGGAGGATCCCTCATACTTGCGGAATTGGATGGAGAAGTTTGGCCGAAGCCGATCAATTTAATTGCAGTGAAGCGATACTATGTGTGATCATTTATGCTTTCCTTATGATATAATTTGAACTACGCCTGACCTGATTTCCCATTTAAGAGGGGATACATAGGCATCCCTATGGGTTCGGTCACAATTCAATAAAAATTTCATTTCCCCCGCAATTGGTAACTGGGGTTAGAATTTTGAGGAGGATCCTCAAAATTCCAAAGTTGATCTTCAGCCATTCATCGCACGTAGCCGTCAGAAGCACCAGTCGAGTAAATTGGGGCGGAATTTTGAGGAGGACCCTCAAAATTCCGGAGCGAGAGAGGTTGCAATGTCTTGAACCGTGTCGTAGTCGTCACTTCATCTAAAACAAAACTATTTTCAATTATGTATTTACCTTACATTTTTTACTAAATCATGCATGACTACTATCAAAATTGCTTTGTTTAGCGACACTATCCCAATGAAAATAGCGCCAAGCAGGACGAGCGAAGTCCATGGGAAAACGGACTAACCTTTCCCCATTTACAAAACTCATAATTTTTCTTTGGATATAGATACCCAGTCGTAAAATCATCAGATATTTATACACTCGTACTTTTCAGGAATACAACTCTTAGAATCATCTCCTATTTACAATTGCTATCCGCACACGACATCCCCAGCAGCCACAATAACACAATCAGCTATCATCTATCATCTATTAGCTAAGAGAATTTCATTACTATTCGCCTTTCATTTCCTGTATTGCATAAGGCTACCTTTCTGTCTTTCGAGGTTAAGCTCTACCTCCATCTGCATTTTCTACATTGCATGAGGCTACCTTTCTGCCTTTCGAGGTTAAGATCTACCTCCATCTTCATTTCCTGCATTGCATAAGGCTACCTTTCTGCCTTCCGAGAATAAGCATGATCTCCATCTGCATTTCTCTGCATTGCATAAGGCTACTTTTCTGCCTTCCGAGGTTAAGCTCTACCTCCATCTGCATTTCTCTGCATTGCATAAGGCTACCTTTCTGCCTTATGAGACTAAGCATTGTCTCTATCTGCATTTCTCTGCATTGCATAAGGCTACCTTTCTACCTTTCGAGACTAAGCTCTGTATCCATCCTGCATAGCTGAAATATCGCCACTTTATTTCTCTTGCACGGCTGAAATATCGCCACCTTTCATTTACGTCTTGCATCGGCTGAAAGATCGCCACCTTCTGCATTTCATGGGCTGAAAGATCGCCAATGGATCCTGGACTGCATATGGCCTGATTCCTGTAAGACCAGGGATATGTAGGCAGCTCAAGAACAAGAGCTCAGTCAAAATTCTTCAAATCATTTCATTTGGTCAAAATTGGCCATCATATCTTTACCCGACAACTCTTTCATCCTTCCCGGGTAAAGAGGGACAATTGTTGATACCCAATTTTTTCCCTATGTATATTTTATGCAAAATACTTTCAAAATAGCATGTACATACATATATAAGCATGCCTAAGTATTTTCGTATTTTTTCCTAATTTTTAAAAGATTTTAAAATTAATTTATTGTCTATTTTAGCAGTGCAAAATCCAATAATTGTTCCCAAAATAATCGTTTTTGGTGAATAATTTATTTCTATTATCATATTTATACCAAAATATAATCAAGGTAATTTTTTTTATATTTTTATAAATTTATTTGGTATTTTTAAAAGCTAAATTGCATATAATTTCAATTATAGCCTATTTTACGATTGATAGCATTTTACGATTATAAAATTATTTCCAGTATTTTTTGATTAATATTTATATATTATTAATTAGTTTAATGCTTTTAATTTGTTTTTAAAATTATTTTAACTGTTTTTATAAAATAAAAAGGGGAAAATTGGCTATTTAACACATATCCCATTTCTATTTCAATTTTAGCATCAATTTGACCCCCAATTCCGCAAATCAAAATAACCCAATTCCAATTTTAACCCGACCCTTGACCCGATTTTAAAACCCACCCGGTTTCTTTCTTTCCTTTTTTTAATTCTCTAACCTACCTAACCTTAATCCATTCTATCAGATACGCCGCCTTTGAACTCTTCATCTCTCAAACTCTCTCTAGCCCACTTCGAAACCCTAATTATCTCCCACTTGTTTCTACCATGTTTCCACCAGAATCCATGGCAGTCCCTGCCATGGTTGGCCTGTGCTCACTCTCTCTCACCGTTAAACCTAAGCTACTCGAAGTTTGGAGGCCCGACTTTAATGGCTCACTTTAGATGTGTCTCAGATCTGTAGATCTATGGCCTCTACGGCCATTATTCCGGCGTGTTCGAGCAATATGAGTCTCTTCGACTCAGGATCCGACTCTCCTCAAGACCTTTCTCATTTTAGGATTTTCTCTGCTTCTAAGCCATCTGAGGTTCTGTACTTGCTTATTTCTTTTAGATCTGTGACATGCCTGGTCTTTGCTTGACGTTTTAAAGGTTTACCTTTCTGATTCTCCTGTTCTATCTCTATGTGTGTTTTGTGCTCGATTGTTGTCTTTTACCATGCATGAGTTTGCTCTCTTGTCACTTCTCTGTTATGCAAGACCTTTCTATTTTTGCTCACATGATTAATTCGTGTTGTTAATCCTCATGATTTGCTATATGTGTTTATGTTTGAGCTCTTTGATTTTGTTCACCTCACTGAGTTCTATTTATGTTCCTGCTAAGAATGTTTTAACTAGTGTGTTTAAAACTCGTATCATCTCTTCCTTCTGAAACTTGTTTAAGTCCCAAGTTTTCTCAAGCATGACCTTGAATCGGCGTTCTCTCTATTGTCTGTGTTTGTCTCCCATAAGTCTTTGAAAAAAGGGCTTTTGAGCTTCTTTCAATGACCTTGTTTTCTCACCTCTGACTCTGTTCCAAACCCTAGGTTTTGGGGGGTTTCTTTGACAAGCGGCACTAGGGTTCCACTTTGGGACCCTAGTCTTTCAGACTCACTGTGAGTCTGTAATTGAACTTGAAATCCTATTTGCTTGTGACTCTGAAACTTTCAATGTTAGACACTTTCTTTTGATTGAGCTATGTTCTTTATATATGAGACAACTCCTCTTTCAAAAGGTTCTCACCAACCAAGTGATTGATTCTGAAATCCCTCTAATAAGGCTAATGATTTGTCACTGATTTTTCTTCGATTGATCCTTACCCTACTGGCTGTTTACTTGATCCTTTTGAGCAACAATCTCATACTTGAGATTTTTTCCTTAAATACATGATCTTGTGTATTACTTCTGTAATTCTATACCAATTTATGAATTATTTCTATACTTATGTGACTCTTTTCTTAATTACTTTGGATTCCCTGTGATTACAATTGGATCCGGGATCCTCTTGGTTGATTTTTAAAAATGATACCTTATTTTACTTTATAAATACACTGCTATTTCAACTTTCCTTAATTACCCACTATGTATTTGGCCTTATTTATGCACTATGTGGTTTCCTTGCCCTAATAAGCCTTACTGAACTGATTTTTTTTCCTTATTCTGCCTTGACTAACCTTTGAACTAGACTCCTTAATTAAAGGAGTCTAGTTGTCTTAATTGACACTAATTGATTGCTATTTCCATGTTTGTGCACTCTTTGCCTATGTACTTCTAGTTTTCAAAACTATATAAAGACATGTCTTTCCTCTTTACAAACATACTGAGATTCACATGATCAAAAACACTTCCAATTCAATAATGCTACACCACCTTCACTACTAGTCTTCCAATTCAGTAATTGCACACTTGCAATACTATTTTGAATTCCACACTTTGCTTGCTTGAGATCTTTTGGAATCACTTTGTTTGCAGCTTGTCTCTCTCAAGGCTACTGTTTTCTTACTTGTTTTCCTTTGAAACTGGTATGTCTTTTATTTAAATTTTTGCCTCACCCCTATGTGTTTACTTTACATTTCATCTTTTTGTTTTACTTTACTGTTCATGTTTAGTGATTTGTGCTAATTATGTTCCTTCCTTGCTTCTATTTCTATTGTGAATCCCCACCCCTATTCCCTTCTATGTGCTTGAGTTAAGGTCTTGGCCTGGTAGTATCCTAATTATTGCCTAGGCCATAACTTGATCCATAGTGGATCCTGACTCTTAATTTTGGCTAAATAGGCTGGTTAGGAGTCTGCCAGCATTCCCAATTGCTGGGCATGACCACCAGACTGCCATGGCTCTCCCTGATTCCCTTAACCATATGCACTTGTACTTATACATAGACTTTTAAGTTCTACCCCTCTCTTATGACCCTTGCTTTGGGACCTTGAGTTCCCTCTGAACTTGGACATCTGAGGGTTGGCATTTCTAAACTGCACTTTGTTCTTAATTCTACAATGTTTTGGGGGGTGTAAGCACTGCCCGGAGCCTTTTGAGACTCTTGGGAACTTTGACACATCCCAAATATGAGAAAGGCTTTTGGAAATCTGATCCTGGAAGTTGGTTTATCTCATATTTTTGGACTTTAAGTCTGAATTAGGCTGTTTGGATGTAGTTGGAGCTTCTGATGTAATTTAACTTTTCTTTTCTGATTTATTCGGATGTGTAATAATTGTAATAACTATTGGGGATGGCTAGTGGAAAAGGGATGAATGCATGCAAAGGGTATAAAACTTGCCTATAGGATATTTATAATTTCTGCATTCTGCATTTTAGAACTCATGCCATAAGTTTTTTGTTGAACGTCTGCATCGTAGAAAACTTGCCTATAGGTTATTTATAATTTCTGCATTTTGCATTTTAGAACTCATGCTTATAAGTTCTGTATTTCTGCATCTTAGAGTTTATGCCTATAAGTTCTGCATTTAGAAATCATGATCTTAGGTTTTTCTGCACCTCTGCATATACGCGTCTTTAGGAAAACAATCCTAGGTCTAATAATGAGCAATTTCATTTTAGATACCATGTCTATAGGACTTTTGCATTTATGTAATTGTTTTAAACCAATGACGCTTAGAGATCATGCTTATAGGAGCAAATCAATTGAATCAGCTTCGTCTATTTTTAGTCTAAAATCAGTCATAAGTCTGCAGATCCTTTTGTTTATAAAATCAGCAACTCTTCCTTAAAATCAGTACTCTTTGTTAGACATCATGCCTATTAGCCTCACTTAAGCAATCTATTAGGTAATTAATTGTATAAGTTTTTGATAAACTACATCCAGACAAGGCTAATTCGGACTCCTCATCTGACAAATATGTGATGAATCAGCCTATCCTACACTTTATTTAATTCAGACCAAACCAGTACTTGAAGTCACGCTATATTTGCTCTTTTAAGTGAGGAGGCCTGTATGAGCCTTAACTGCTGTTTGTTGTCCCTTAACTGCTATTTGTTTTTTCTTGTCGCCTAGATTTTTATCCTTTTGAAACTCTGAAAAGCCCCAACTCCCTCCCCTTTAGGATTAGTAGTCCTAATGCCTCCGGGACTGATACGATTGGGACGGGTAATAGCATGCAATAAGTAACGATACTATTTCGCGCTTTAGTACCTTAACGGGGTGGGAAGGGTAGATATGGATATGATAACTGATGCGCTAATATCTCATGTAGCCCCTCTTCTGAGGAGTGATTACTGGGTATTGAATTGATGTGATCCATATTAATCATAAAACTAGGACCCCCTCCATTTTACTTGCTTTCATCTGTTTCTTTAGCACTGTTTAAATCTTGTCATGAAATTCCGCCCTCCTTACTTTTCCTCAAAGTATCAACTTACTTGCAATATTATGTGCAAATCCCTTCTATTTGAGCCTTTAATTTCTTACTTGATTATATAAAGTCACAATTATAATATGGCCTGGAACCACACTAGTGGATCTTGAGGGGTGCCTAACACCTTCCCCTCGAGATGATTTCTAGCCCTTACCCAAACTCTGGTTCTTCAAAGTCCTAGTGCACTTAATCATTAGTGGCGGCTCTCCAATTCCAAAACCCAACTCCCAAAAGGGAACGAGTTGTCCTCCCAAATGTCATAAATCCGATTTTGCCTTTATAAAACGGGGGCGCGACAAATCATAATCAGTACAACACTGCTGTGGTGTACAACTCGATCCCATAATAACCTCACAACACAGGCCCTCGGCCCTACTCAGTCAGAAATCTCTAAAAGCCACTCGGGCACAGAAAATATGATGCTTAGCCCAAAATATCATTTAAAGTGTTAAAACAAAGTAAACATGGCTGAGTTATGAAAAGAATATAATATAGCATGACTGAGTACAGTTAAAAAATCAAAATAGTGAGGAAATGTCAGTAAAAATCCCCTAAGAGTCCAAATAGTTGGCACGAGACCCAAATATGACATTCAGCCCAAAACATGATGATAGCAAACAGTGTTTAATCAAATACTCATTAAAACAGTCATTCGGGATGGACTAAGCACAATCCCCAATGGTTCACGGCCCCACGCTCGTCATCTAGCATGTGGTTCACCTCAATATAGCACAACGATGTGTAATCCGGGGTTTCGTACCCTCAGGACAACATTTACAATCATTACTCACCTCTATTCGGTCCGAACTCTTGCTAGCGATGCCCTTGCCTCTTGAATCATCCTCTAGATGCTCCAAATCTAACCAAAATCAGTGCAAAACTATCAAAATATGCTAAGGGAACAAAGTCCACTCGAAAGAAATCAAATTATAAAACAAATCCCGAAATTGGCCAAACCCGACCCTTGGGCCCACGTCTCGGAATCCAATAAAATTACATCAATAGACTCTTTATCACTCCCCGAGTTCATACATATCAAAATCATCAAAATCCGACCACAAATGATCCCTCAAATCCCTAATTGTAGGTCTCCAATTACAAGCCCTAGTTCTTTAATATTTGGGCTTAAATTCAACAATTTTCACGATTAATTAGGTAGAAATCGCATTATAATTGAGTATTAAGTCCATAAATCTTACCTCCAAGTTTTCCCCCTTGATTCCCTCTTCAATCCCCTTCAAAAAAGCTTCAAATTCACCCAAAAATAGAGGAACTTAGGCTAAAAATCGCAAAAATGGGTCTTCTAAACATTCTGCCCAGCAGTTAAAACTTCTTAATCGTGATCGTGGGACTTCCATCGCGATCCGAGGCACAAGCTTCTCAGAACCCAAATTTACCCTACGTGAACGCGTCATCTACCACGCGAATGCGATGCTCAAACATCCTACACCTACGCGATCACAGACAAGGGACTGCGTTCGCGATGCACAAACTCATGGTCAACCTCTGGTCCACTTAACCCTACGGGAACGCGACCTTCCATACGTGTTCGCGAAAAATAACCTCACAATCTCACGTGATCGCATTTCGAACTTCGGGAACACGAAGAACTGCCTGGACTGCCCCTGCAAAAGCTCTATGCGATTGCGAAGAAGAAAAACCTGCAACAGCTGAAGCCAAAAATCTGCAACTTCTCAACTATGCATTTTGATCCGTTTAAGCACCCGAAACTCACCCGAGGCCCTAGATGTTGATACCCAATTTTTTCCTATGTATTTTTTGTACCAAAAATACTTCCAAAAGAGCATATAGGTGCATATATAACCACACCCAATAGTTTTGGTATTTTAATAATTTTTAAACCAATTTATTGCCTATTTTATACTACAAAATCCAATAATTATTCCTAAAAGTTATCATTTTGGTGAATAACTTATTTTATCCTCATATTTACACCAAAATATAATTAAGGTAATTTTTACAAATTCATTTGGCATTTTTAAAGCTAAATTGCATATAGTTGCAATTATTGCCTATTTTGTAATTGATAGCATTTTATAATTATAAAATCAAATACAGTATTTTTAAATTAATATTTATATGATATTTGTTTACCCAGTACTTTTAATTCATTCTTAAAATTGTTATTACTATTTTATAAAAAAATTAAAGGGAAAAAGTGGCTATTCAGGATTTAGCTTCAATTACATTTCAATTATAGCCAATTTGGCACCCCACTCATCCCCAACTTCAAGCCCAATTACCTACTCAACCCGACGCGGCACCTACCATCCCAACCCGCCCGTTCCTTTTTTTTTTTTTAAATTTGAGCCGTTGATCATTTTGATCAACGGCCCAGACCTCTCCTTTCCTTTTTCAATTCCAAACAACCCCAAACCCTACCCCATTATCTCAGATATGCCGCCTCTAATTCCTCTCTTCTCTCAAATGCTCTCAAAACCTAAATCGCCGCCTACCCTTTTCAACACCCAAACCCACCGAAATCCATGGCTGCCCTAGCCGTGGATGACCTATACTCACCTCCTACTGCTCTCCCATGCCTGATGCCTAAAGATTCTAGGCCAGTCTTTGAGGGTCTTCACCCAGAACTTCATCGATTCAAGGTTTTCATCCATTTGCAGCCGTGCTCCGGCGTATCTTAGCATCCTGAGCCTGTTTCCGACCTTATCGACTCAGATCTGATCTTGTATCTTCTAAGCCTTTGTCGTCCTTTAGGGTTCTCAAAAACCCTAGCCTATCAAAGGTTCTTTTTCATTTATTTGTTTAAGATCTGTGTTAGATCTATGCTGTATGTGACATTTAAAGCATTTTCCCCAAATTTCCTTTTCAAAACCCTTTGATTTTTATTTAGGGTTTCTGAGTCCTTCTTTTAATGCTTTGTTCGATTCATTTTCTTATCATCTTTAGGTTTAATTGGTGATCGAAAACTCTAATTTTTGAGATTTGTTTGAGTTTCTAAGTCTACATGTTACTGTTTATTTGACTTACTGCTTAAGTGGTGAAAACCCTAACTTTTAGGGTTTATTTGAGATTTTGAGACTATTTTTGTGTTTATCTGCTTATTTCCTCTAAACCTAAATGATTTTTGAAAACCCTAGTCCTTTGGGGTTTATTTGAGTTCCTGAAGTTCTTCGTCTATTTGAAATTGCCCGGTCTGATTCCCCTGCTTCAACATGTAATCCTTTTGGTTCTGAATACTTGATACTTGTCAAACTCGACTATGGCTCACTCAACTTTTTGCATGCTTCTTATCCTTTTCTCTGAAGCCTGACCTACATGACTAGCATGCTTCGAATGTTTGCTCTATTGTATGTTGCTTCTTTTGCCATAGCTTGGCCTCACATGTCTGTTGCTTGTACACTCATTTATATACTGAGACTGATTTTCAAACTCGTAATTGATTTCAAAACTTTTCCTTTTGTGAGATTCTGACTCTTCTTTACTCGCCTGTCAAGGGCTAATTGATTCTCCTTCTTTGTTTGGCCTTACTGAACCTTTCCAAGAATAATTACAAGCCTGTACTTAGACCTAATTGCCTACTATATTATTTTACTGTTTCTTTTATGGTAATTGTCACTCTACTCACAAATTGATTTTTCTTTCCATATTTGGGTCCTGTTAGTATCCGTTTGAATAAGAATCCCCTGATTAAAGGGAAATCTTGTGTTAATTGATCCTGATTGCGATCATGCCCATATTCGTGTTAAAATTGCACTTATTACCTTGTTTTCTACACGTTTTCAAAGCTATAAATACCTATTCTCTTCTCTTTCAAAAGACAAGTTCTAACGAACAAACACAGATACTCGCTACTTCTTCTCTCAAACACTTTTAGTTTTCTCAAAAGCTTTCGAGTTTTCTCTGAAGTTATAAGTTAATTTCTCTGGTTGTGGCTGCAATTACTCTGCTTTCATTTCTGCTTACTTTTGCAACTGGTATGTCTCTTCTAGTTTAATACTGCATCCCTCCTATGTGTTTATGATACAGTTCTCTCTGTGTTTGTTTCTACTACTTTCTGCAATTTGTTATTTCTTCTCATATATGAATCCCCATCCCTAAACCTTGTATATGTTGAGCTATGGTTCATCAAACATGACAATACTCAATATTGTTATCATGTACATGGACTGGACTCTTTGAGTCCTAAACTCTTTTAATTCCCATCCCCCTTTCCCATTTATGTGCGTTCTGAGCCTAAAACTTTGGTCTGGCAGTGTCCTAATCACTGTCCAGACCATAGTCTGACATTTAATAGGTCTGTGCTCCTCTTTGTTGGCTGAACATGCTTGGTCAGGGGTGTGCCAGCTTACCCTATAACTAGGTATGACCACCAGCCTGGCTTAGCACTCCCTAACACCTCTATTGCACTTGCACTCACTCTTAGAATATTAAGTTCTGCCCCTCTCTTGTGATCCATGCTTTGGGACCCTTGATCTCCCTCTGAACTTGGACACCTGAGGGCTGGCTCTTCCACAGTGCACTATAACTCT
The DNA here is from genome assembly GCA_026770625.1 of Nicotiana glauca. NCBI lineage: Eukaryota > Viridiplantae > Streptophyta > Magnoliopsida > Solanales > Solanaceae > Nicotiana > Nicotiana glauca. The sequence continues at coordinate 203,474 of MU736532.1, read as the reverse complement.
TTCTAATTAATATCTTGGGTGTAAGCACTGCCTGGAGTTCTTGAAACTCCTTGGATCTATGAAACACCCTAAATAAGAGAAGGCTTTGGAAATCTGGATCTCGGAAATGGTTCAATCTCATATTGTTAGATACTAAGTTTGCATTAGGCTGCTCCGACGTAGCTATAATTTCTGATGTACTTTTAATTTCTGTCTTATTTTTTAACGGGTCTGTAAATTTCAAAAGTAGAAACCATGCCTATAGGACTTTTACTATTAACCTTGCAATTTCACAAGTAGAAACCATGCTTATAGGACTTTTACTGTTAATCTTGCAATTTCACAAGTAGAAACCATGCCTATAGGATCTAACTTTCTGATTTCTGCAACTACGCATATAGATACCATGCCTATAGGGATTTGCACTTCTGCATTTATAATAACATTAGGCAAACCACTAGGTCCAATAAAAATCAGCATATAGGTATCGTGTTAATAAGGTTGTTGAAAGGTATTAAAATCAGCAACTCGTAGAGATCATGCCTATAGGAACTTCAAAAAAGAATTGACCCACTTGTCCAAAACAGTACTGATTTTTCTTCACCAAAACAAACAATCTTACACGCTTTTTTGAACTCTCTAAACTCTCTCGTAATCAATTTGATGCATATTTTCTGAAAAATTACTGCTTTCCTGATAACTAGTCAAGCATTTTCCAAATCAATCTGATTTCAATTCTTTATAAACCCTTCATTAATCAGTCTGCAATTCAGTTCTTTGTTAAAACTCAACAACTTTTTTCTTAAACATTATGTTTTTCTAAAACTTGTTAAAACCCTTTTTCTTGTATTAAGACTGCAACTTATTCCCTGAAACTTAGTTTATCCTACAACTCTTCTGTACCAGTCCGTTTCAAAAGGTCAGTAGTTCTGTCCTAAACTTAGATAAAAGTGTGTTAATTAAAGTGGCTCAGTCTTTGACAACTGCATTCGAGTGAGCCTAATACGGACTTCGGGTCTAAAAGTATGAGTTGAATCAGTCCGCTAAATTTAATCTAAGACCAAACCAGTACTTGCAAGACATGCTAAACGATATGATTTATCTGGTTTAAGGAGGTTTATGTGAGCCTTGCTTGCCTATCTATTTTTCCCTTTTGTTGCATTATATGTTTTTGATTGACGCCTTAGTATTTTATCCTTTGAAATTCTCAAAAGGCCCCAAATCCCTTTCCTTTTAGGATTAGTAGCCCTAAAATGCCTCCGGGGCTGATAGGATTGGGACGGGGCATGCAATAAGTAACGAAACCTTATGCGCTTTAATACCTTAATGGGGTGGGAAGGGTATAATATGGATATGATGACCGGTGCGCTAATATCACGTGCGACCCCTCTTATGAGGAGTGTTCGCTGGATATGGCATTGATGTAATCCATATTATTTGTAAACCTAGTACTCCCCTCCCTTTATTTGCTAATTTCTCAAGTTTTCTTTTAAAACTGATTTTCTAAATTCTCTACCTCTCCAACTCTTAAACTTGCTTGCAAAACTATGTGAAACTCCTTTATTTTTCTACTTGTCTTCCTAAATTCAGAAATGTAGCATGGCCGGGAACCACACTTGTGGATCCTGAGGGGTGCCTAACACCTTCCTCTCGGGATAATTTCTAGCCCTTACCCTAATCTCTGGTCTCTTCATCTCAAACTCTTCTAAAAAGTGTCCTTATGCACTATAATCATTAGGTGGCGACTCTTCAAACTTCATAAAAACCAATTCTCGAAAGGGAATAGAGTTGTCCTCCCAATGTCGTATACCCGACTCCGAACTTCGTTTTGGAAAAAGGGGGCATCGACAGCATGGCGATTCTGCTGGGGAGTTCTTTAGGCTTTTACCGTTGCATGTTGCTTGTGACTTTACTATCTCATTAATTGCTTCATTTACTGTCTTTTATTCTTTCACTACGAAACTGACTTGGCTTTTTATGTCTTTTCTTTCATCATATTCCACTTGTGCCCAAACAAATACCATAGCAATGCTTATAATGTGTGGTTGACCTCTTCTAATATTATCACCCTTTAAATTTGGCAAAGGCATATTTACGGTAAAACCAGTCGATCAGCGGTGCAGTCGACGATTTCGTGCCTTTCCCTCTTGAGTTGTCCGCTCAAGGGTACCTATCTAATACCCCAATAGAAACCTTACTTTGTTTAATTGTACATGCATCATGGTCAAACCTAGCCGAGTCAGTTATTTTGTCCACATAATGACTCATTAAGATAGCCTTGTCCAAAGTCCATCGGGTTTCCTCGAAACCCAAACGGACACCACCATGTTCTGTGCATTTATTAGGAGAACTAAATGCTTGCTATGCTAATTATTGGTTTAAATAGTCGAGTCTGGTGGGGTAAGGGCCTAACACTCTGTTTTGCAGAAAATGAGGCACGAATCCCCAGATTTGGCATGGTAACCAACATTCATCCAAGGCTGCTAAATTGGTGGAAAGACCTCCACTCTAGTGATCAGATGCTTGTCCGCAAATACTTAGGGAATTTGCCTTCTCTTCTCCAAATCCATCCTGACAACAAAATCATAGAAGCTGCAACACTGTTTTGGGATAGTGACCGGTCTATATTTCGCTTCGGGGACTTTGGAATGACTCCTTTGCTCGAGGAAATAGGAGGTTTAGCTGGTATTCCCTGGGAGACTCCGGGTTTACTTATGCCAGAGAATCACAAGGGTAGGGTTTTCCTTAAGATGATGGGACTGAAGAAGAATCCAGACTTGACCTGTTTGAAATACTCCTACATCCCATTCGACTATCTATACGAGAGGTATGGCCACAGCAAGTCATACTGCACCTACTCCGACGAATTTGCCCTTACCTCTTTAGGGCATATTCACATAAGAGTTTTCGTCTTCATGTTTTGTTTTCTGGGGATGATAATATTTCCTATGAAGAAGGCTAGGATCCATACCAGACTAGCCATGGTTATCAAGACCTTGATGGAAGGGATTGGCGGACAGTCTTTCAGCATAATGCCTATGATTGTTGCTGAGATATATCGAGCCCTAGAAAAGTGTCAACAAGGGGACAAACATTTTGAGGTTTGCAACCTGCTGCTCCAGCTTTGGCTCATGGAGCACCTTCATAAGGGTGATTACCGACAAGAGATGCTACGTAGAGACTGGGATGACCATATCGCCTTCCACCAGCCAAGGCGTATGAATTATATGCCTAATATGTTCGCTCAGCCAGAGGACGCTGGAAGAGCGGTAGAGTTATTTGAGAATCTGAAAGAAGACCGGTACAGTGGATGGCCGAGTGGTTCCCTACAAAAGAATTCATTGTTCGATCCCGAGACGCACTATTTCTCAAACTTATTGGTCTGAGAGGAACTTCTCCCTATGTTCCCCTCCGAGCTATGAGGCAGGCTGGAGGAAAGCAAATCATACCAAGGGCCGACAAAATGAGTCACTTCAGGGCTGACTTCCAGGAAATACAAGAATCCCATTCGAAATTGATCGAGGAATAGAAGGATATGGCTGTCAGCACCAACAAGTGACTAGGGTATTTGGAGCGGGGTCTAGTGGAGTTAGAAGTAAAGTTTATCAAGAGGATTGAAGACTGTCAAAATGCTGAAGGGAATGCAGGCGAACATTTTGCCCGAGCTTATCTGCTGCTAGGACTGCGCGAGCTGGTGAAACTGTTCGAGGGAGACAAAGATGCCGAATCTGGGGAAGGCCCTTCCCGGACCAAGTAGTTAGGAGTCTTTTATTTTGCTTTAATGATGTTATAAGGCCTATGGCCACTAGCGACATTTTTACTTCCTGTTGCTTAGTGTTGTTTTGGATTCGTCTTATTTTTATCAATAAAATGAGGCATTTAGCATTATAGGTTCTCCAAAATTATTTGTTGCTAGGCCTACCTCAAGCACAACGAGACACCCAAATTAGGACACGATTTATGTGCTTGCACAACGTGTTTAAATACTGCAACATTTTTCCTCATAATCCGCACTAACTTGTTACCTTTTTTCTTTTCTTTTATTATCCCCCTCCCCAAAGGTTAGTTCGTGCATTCTGGCACCATCATCATACAATACGAGATCCAAGGGCCCTCCACCTCCTCCTCCTCCAAGTCCTATCCAGAACAAGAATAAAGGTAGAATGGGAGATTCAAGTGCCATGAAGGAAACTGAAAGAATTGAGATTCCTCAGGGTACCCCGGTTGCCAAGGAAACTGCTACCCAACTTGAGCAGAAATTATTGAAGTTCCGAGAAGAACTAGATCAAGTTCGGAACTTGGCAAATTTATCATTCTCTCTTACCGCTCCTAATGTCAACTTTCCAAAGGCTCAGAATCCCGCACTTCCACAGAACACCCCACAACAACAGATGCAACCCACTCATGCTCAACACTGCAACACATGCCACACTCCAAATAACACTCCACTAGTCATTCCTGAACCACTAAACACCAAAAACGTCCACCTCCACAACACTCTCCTCTACGTAGATATCGTACCCCACTACACTGAACCAATCTCAAGTGCACCTGAGTCTAATGAAAAGGACTCTCTTATCAGAAACTTGGCAGCAAAACTCAAGAAGTTGACCAGCCGTGTCCAGGGCATGGAAGGAAACAAAGGTATAGAGGGGTTGAATTACGATGACCTCTGCATTCAGCCAGAGGTTGAACTTCCGGAGGGGTGCAAACCTCCCAAGTTCAAAATGTTCGATGGCGCGGGAGATCCTATAGTCCATTTGAGAACATATTGTGATAAGCTGGTCGGATTCAGAAGGGATGAGAAAATCCATACGAAACTGTTCATGAGAAGTCTGAAGGGGGATGCTTTATCCTGGTACATCAGCCAGGACCACAAGAAATGGACAAGCTGGGTAGGTATGGCATCAGATTTCATGGATAGGTTCCGATTAGATACAGAGAATGCATCAGATGTATTCTACATCCAGAATTTGATGAAGAAGCCTACCGAGATCTTCCGCGAGTAAGCTACTCGTTGGAGGTCAGAGGCTGCTAAGGTCAGGCCAGCCTTAGAAGAGGAACAGATGAACAAATTCTTCATCCGGGCTCAGGATCCACAATATTATGAGAGGTTGATGCTGATCGAGGGTTAGAAATTCTCCGATATCATCAAGCTGGGAGAAAGAATTGAAGAAGGCATTAAGAATGGTATTCTTACTAATCTTGAAGCGTTCCAGTCCACCAACAAAGCCTTACAGTCTGGTGGGGCGTCCAAGAAGAAGGATGTGAGTGCCGTGATGGTCGCACATGGAGCAAAATCACCACTAAAATACCACACTTACCCATCACCTCCACTTACATATCAGCCCATCCCGAATTACCAAGCACCTGCACCTTCTTACCAAAATCCACCACCCATTTACCAATCATCTCCACCCCCATATATCAACCCGCTTCACCCAAATACTCTCAACATGCACCTGTTTACCAAGCTTATAATGCCCAACCATCTCACTACCACTCACCTTCCACTCGCCAAAATTTCCCTGGACCCAGAACAAATTTTGACCGCAGACCTCCCGGACATTATATAGCCATCGTTGAGCCAATTGACCAGCTGTATGAGAGACTTAAAGCCACTGGTTACGTCTCCCCTATCCCTGCCATAACTCCATAAAATTCTTCCTAGTGGGTCAACCCTAATAAGACCTGTATGTACCACTACGGCATGAAGGGACATACCATCGATGAGTGCCGCTCATTGAAGGACAAGATTCAAACCTTGATCGACAGTAAGGTTATCGTAGGAAAGGAGCCTGCTCCTAATATTCGCAATAACCCTCTGCCCAATCACGAAGGTAGAGACATTCACATGATCGAGATCGAAAATGACTGGGACACTAAGGGGTCGATAGGATTGATCGCTGAGGGTGATGAGTCAAAGAAACCGGCCGTCACGCTTAACCCAATTGTTGTGCAGAATCAGCCCTCTAAGGGCGATAAAGTAAATATGTCTATACATCTCATATTTGAAGCACCTTTTTATGTAAAGGTGCCCAGACCAATTGAGGTTAAGTTTGGAGTCCCGAAAGCAATTGCACCTTTCAAAGTTGTTGTGTTACCACCAAGTGTACCTATTCCTGTAGCAATGTCAGACATAACTTCGTTCCACTCAAATGCAATACCATGGGATTACACGGCTGAAGCAAGGAGGAAAGGGAAGACCAAGACAGGAGAAGCAACTGCTGCACAGGGTATGACCAGAACAGGTAGAGTGTACACTCCATAACACTTAGCTGAGTCCAGTAAGCAAGCCTTTGGACGACCTATTAAAATTGGTCCCGATGATCTTTGGAGAAAAATACAAGCTAAGGAGTATTCGGTCGTTGAGCAGTTGAACAAAACACCAGCATAGATCTCTATCCTAGCTCTTCTGCAGAGCTCTGAAGCACACAAAAATGCCTTGATGAAGATACTGAGTGAAGCTTATGTGCCCAACAACATAACTAGAGGCGAAATGGCAAATATGGTAGGGAATGTACTGGAAAGCCACAAGATCACCTTACACGAAGATGAGTCGCCCTCAGAAAGACTGAGTACAACAACGCCCTGCACATCACCGTGCAATGCGAGGATTACTTCATCACTAGAGTCCTGATCGATAGAGGATCCAGCCTCAACATCTGTCCGCTGATCACTCTTAGAATATTGGGAAATAGCCTGCACGAGATCAAAGCCTGCACGAGATCAAAGCCTGCACGAGATCAAAGCCTTTGATGGGTCCCAAAGGTCTATTATTGGAGAGATTAGCCTATGCCTGCAAATGGGACCAACGTGGTTCGACGTTGACTTTCAAGTGATAGATGTCCCAGCATCCTACAACTTGTTGTTGGGACGACCATGGATCCACGCCGCAGGAGCTGTAGCATCGACCCTGCATCAGGCAGTGAAGTTCGAATGGAATCACCAAGAGGTGATTATTCATGGTGATGGTAGCAACCCAATATATAGTTGCCAGACCATCCCAATGATTGGAGGCAGAAGGAGAATAGGCGGAGAAACATACCACCACATTTAAAGGGTCAATGCTGTAGAAAAGGATAAATGGTGGGATAACAAGATCGAGAGTATTTAGAACTGGTGTGGGTATGAGCCCGGAAAGGGACTCGGCAAGAACCTCCAGGGTATCACCAAACCCATCAAGCTGAAGAAACATGGTACTACTTTTTTCCTGGGGTATGAGTATACATGGAAAGAGTTTGATGACTGGTCGCCACCATGGCGCGGCCCCTACTATCCCCTAGAGCACCCGATACCTCATCTGGAGTAGACTTTCCAGCTGGCGGACGTCATATTTGGATCAGAGGAAGATAAAGCATTAGCAGCCATGAAGAATCTGTTCTTGAAAGCCGATGATATGCACTACTGTGTTATTTTCGAGGAGAAAGGGGAGGAAGGCCCTTCTGTACAAGCTGTGAACCGAGGAGAGCGCCTCAGCAACTGGTCAATCAGAACCACCATGGTCCGAAAAGCTTCGGTGTAGCAAGGCTAAACAAAAGCACCATGCATCATATTTTTACACATTACTAGCTGATTTTTTTTCTGCATTGTATTTAAATTTTAAAAGAGCTCCGATGTTCCAAACAATTATGAATTTAATCAAAGCATTTCAGTTTATTATACATCTCGTATTTATTATTTTTCTCTATCATTTACTTTATTTACATAGCATTACTATTACTTACCTTGATGATGAACCAATGATTGTGACTTGCAACGCGACAACGCAACAAACGGATATAGATTTGGAAGAGGATGATATACCAGAAGAGGTCGTCAGAGAAGTCGAGAATTTTGAGAATAGACCTAAATCTAACATGGACGAAACCGAGGTCATTAATTTGGGAGATACAGAGAATGTCAAAGAAATGCGCATCAGTGTTCACTTGTCACCATCAGAAAAGAAAGAGTATACGGAGTTCCTAAAGGAATATGAAGACATATTCGCCTGGTCGTATGATGATATGACTGGTCTCAGTACATCTATTGTAGCTCACAAACTGCCAACAGATCCAACATGTCCGCCAGTAAAACAGAAGCTTAGGAAATTCAAACCCGACATAAGTTTGAATATCAAAGAAGAGGTTACCAAGCAAGTCAAAGCCAAGGTTCTCAGGGTAGTTGAGTATCTGACATGGTTAGCCAACATCGTGCCAGTAACAAAAAAGGATGGGAAAGTTAGAGTCTGTGTCGACTACTGGGATCTCAACCGGGCCAGTCCCAAAGACGACTTCCCCCTGCCAAACATACATATTCGACAACTGCGCCAAGCATGAGTTACAGTCTTTTGTTGATTGTTTCACTGGATATCATCAGATATGAATGGATGAGGAAGATGCAGAGAAAACAGCTTTCATCACGCCGTGGGGGATGTACTATTACGAAATGATACCATTTGGTTTGAAGAATGCTGGTGCCACCTATATGAGAGCCATGACTACCATCTTTCATGACATAATCCATAAGGAAATCAAAGTGTATGCGGACAACGTCATTATCAAATCCAAGAAAGCCACAGATCATATGGAAGACCTGACAAAATTCTTTAACAGACTGAGGAGGTACAATCTGAAGCTGAATCCCGCCAAGTGTGCATTCGGGGTTCCTGCTGGAAAATTATTGGGTTTCATCGTGAGTTATCGAGGAATAGAATTGGATCCGTCAAAGGTCAAAGCCATCCAATAATTTCCACCACCAAAGAACAAGAAAGACGTGATGAGTTTGCTGGGAAGGGCTCAACTTTATCAGCCATTTCATAGCTCAGTCCACTATCATTTGTGAACCTACCATTAAAATGTTGAAAAAAGACGCTACCACCAAGTGGACTGATGATTGTTAGAAAGCTTTTGACATAACTAATTAATACCTATCAACGCCGCCAGTCTTGGTTCCACCTGAGCGAGGAAGACCCCTATTACTTTACCTTGCGATATTGGATGGAGCATTCGGTTGTGTTCTGGATTAACATGATGAAACAGGGAGAAAGGAGCAAACCATCTACTATCTCAGTAAGAAGTTCACACAGTACGAGGCCCGATATTCTCTTTTAGAACGCACTTGTTGTGCTCTGACTTGGGTAGCGCAGAAGTTGAGACATAAATTCTGTGCCTACACTACTTATCTCATATCGAGAACAGACCCACTGAAATATATTTTCAGAAACCCATTCCCACTGGAAAGCTTGCCAAGTGGCAAATCCTGCTAAGTGAATTCGACATTATTTATGTGACCCAGAAAGCAATCAAAGGGAAAGCCTCGGCAGACCATCCCGCCGAGAATCGCGTGGACGGAGAATACGAGCCCCTAAAGACGTACTTTCCTGATGAAGAGGAATCTTTCATAGGAGAATATATTGCAGAATCCTATGATGGTTGGAGGTTGTTTATCGATGGAGCTACAAATTTCAGAGGAGTTGGCATAGGAGCAGCCCTAATATCAGAATAGCCAATAATATGGCCGAATATGAAGCTTGCATCTTGGGGATCAAAATAGCCATTGAAATGAACATTTAGGAGTTGCTAGTAATCGGGGATTCAGACTTGCTCATACATTAGGTTCGAGAAGAATGGGCAACCAAGAACTCCAAGATACTTCCCTACTTACTTGCATCATATACAGGAGTTGAGGAAAAGGTTCACAAATATAGAATTTCAGCACGTCCCCAGAGTCTAGAACGAGTTTGCAGACGCATTAGCTACTTTATCATCCATGATCCAGCATCCAGATACAAATTTCATTGATCCCATCCCAATAAAGATGCATGATCAGCCAGCATATTGTGCTCATGTCGAGGAGGAAGCAGATGGAAAACCATGGTTCTATGACATCAAGGAGTACTTAACAACAAGGGAATATCCAGAACTTGCCAACACTACTCAGAAGCGCACACTTCATAGGTTATTCAACAACTTCTTTCACAGTGGAGGAATCCTGTACAGGAGGACTCCCGATTTGGGTTTACTAAGGTGTGTCGAAGCAAAAAAAGCCTCCAAGCTATTGGACGAAGTGCATGCATGGACCTGCGGGCCACACATGAATGGTTTTGTTCTAGCAAAGAAGATATTCCGAGCAGGGTACTTTTGGATGACTATGGAAACATATTATATCCAGTATGTTCGCAAATGCCATCGCTGTCAGATACATGCAGATATGATAAAGGTGCCTCCGAACGAGCTTAATGCAACAAGCTCACCAAGGCCATTTGCCGCTTGGGCAATGGATGTTATCGGACCTATCGAGCCAGCCGCGTCAAACGGGCACAGGTTCATTTTAGTGGCAATTGATTATTTCACCAAATGGATCGAAGCAGCATCATACAAGGCGGTCACTAAGAAGGTCGTGGCAGATTTTGTCCGCGGCCGCATTGTTTGTCGGTTCAGAATTTTGGAATCAATCATCACTGATAATGGTTCCAATCTCAACAGCGACTTGATGAAAGCGATGTGTGAGACATTCAAGATCAAACACAGGAACTCTACAGCCCACATGCCTTAGATGAATGAAGCTGTAGAGGCAGCCAACTAGAATATCAAGAAGATACTAAGGAAGATGATCGAGAGGCATAAAGAATGGCACGAGAAATTATCATTTGCCTTATTATGATACCGCACCACAGTCTGTACATCGACCGGAGCCACTTCTTACATGCTAGTTTATTGTACAGAGGTGGTCATCCCCGCCGAAGTCGAAATTTCCTCCTTAAGGATCATATAAGAGGCAGAGTTAGATAATGCAGAATGGGTAAAGGGTCGCTACAAGCAGTTAGCCCTTATAGATGGGAAAAGGATGAATGTAGTTTGCCACGGTCAGTTGTATCAGAACACAATGTCCAAAGCCTTCAACAAAAGAGTCAAGCCGAGGAAGTTTACACTTGGGCAGCTGGTGTTGAAGAAAATATTCCCACATCAAAGTGAAGCCAGGGAGAAGTTCTCTCCTAACTGGTCCGTACAAGGTTCATCGGGTTCTAACTGGAGGAGCCCTTATTCTTGCAGAAATGGACGAAGAAGTTTGGACGAAGCCAATCAATTCAGATGCAGTAAAACGATATTATGTGTAACCATTTATGATTCCCTTTATGATGTAATTTGAACTACGCCTGACATGATTCCCGTTTAAGAGGGGATACATAGGCAGTCCTATGGGTTCTGTCACAATTTACTAAAAATTCCATTTTCCCCCGCTATTGGAACTGGGGAAGAATTTTGAGGAGGACCCTCAAAATTCTGAAGTTGAGTTTAGTCCATGCATCGCCAAAAGTGCCAGCTCAGTAAATTGGGGCAGAATTTTAGGAGGACCCTTAAAATTCTAAAGATGATTTTCTTAGCCATTCAACACAGCCGTCAGAAGCATCCGCTCAGCAAACTGGGGCAGAATTTTGAGGAGGACCCTCAAAATTCCGGAACGAGAGAGGTTGCAATGTCTGGAACCGCGCCGCAGTCGTTGGTTTATCTAAAGAAAACTCTTTTTTCTATTATATGCTTACGTTATATTCACTAAAGCATGCATAACTATTATCCGAATTGCTGATGTTTAGCGACGCTACCCCAATGACACACAACGTCAAGAGCTAGGGGAAGACGAACTAAATTTTCCCCCTTTCAGAACTCACAATTTTTCTTTGGATGTACGCATTTGACTGGTAGTATCATCAAGTATAGTTATATATGCATACTTTCCCGAGAATGCAAATTTTTAGAATTATCATTTGCCCGCAATTGCTATCCATACACAATCTCCCCAGCAGTCACGATATTGTAATCAGCCATCAGCTAAGAAAATCTTACTATTATTTGCTCTTTTACATTCTTGCAGTGCATAAGGCTACTTATCTGCCTTTCGAGGTTAAGCCCTACCTCCATCTGCATTTTCTGCATAAGGCTACTGCCTTTCGAGGTTAAGCTCTACCTCCATCTGCATTTTTTGCATAACGTTACTTTTCTGCCTTTCGAAACTAAGCCCTATCTCAATCTGCATAAGGCTACTGCCTTTCGAGACTAAGCCCTGTCTCCATCTGCATTTTTCATAAGCTTTACCTCCATTATCATCTGCATAAGGCTACTCCATCTGCCTTCCGAGACTAAGCATTGTCTCCATCCTACACGGCTAAAATATCGCCACTTTATTTTCTCATACGACTGTCACATCGCCACCTTCATTTAAATTCTGTACCGGCTGAAATATCGCCATTTCTTACATAGGCTGAAAGATCGCCACCTTTTGCATTTCATGGGCTGAAAGATCGCCACCTTTTGCATTTCATGGGCTGAAAGATCGCCAACCTATTCAAAGGCATCATAGTTTGGAGGCACCACCTACATAGCTCAAGAACATCATTTCATGGCCTGCGAATTTGTATTTATGCTATTCATAGCCCGGGACGTCATAGTCTAAGGACGTCATCCTAACCGTCCGAAGGCAGCATTCATAGTCCCATGGGAGCTAGCATCACGTTTAGTTTATGTATGATACATGCTTGAATCACTTACTTGCAGCTACACCGGCTAGTAAATGACCATCTCAGCAGGAGCGATTCTGCTCCAGTTTCCGCAGCTTATTAAATTTCAAATACCTCTTGCAACCCGAACATCGCGTTCGTCCGTTTCAAATCGCCATCGGCATATTTCGTCAATGGTTCTGCAACTACATATGGCCTAATTCCTGTTAGGCCAGGGATATGTAGGCAGCTCAGAAACCAGAGCTCGGTCAAAGATCTTTTTCAACCGCCGTTTCCGGTCAAAATTGGCCATCTTGTCTTTACCCGACAACTCTTTCATCCTCCTCGGGTAAAGACGGACAACTGTTGATACCCAATTTTTCCTTATGTACTTTTTGTACCCACAATACTTCCAAAATAGCATATAGGTGCATATATAAGCACACCCAATAGTTTTGGTATTTTAATGACTTTTAAACAAATTTATTGCTGATTTTATACCACAAAACTCAATAATTATTCCCAAAAGTTATCATATAGGTGAATAACTTATTTTTTCCTCATATTTACACCAAAATATAATTAATATAATTTTTGTATATTTTTACAAATTCGTTTGGCATTTTTAAAGCTAAATTGCACATAATTGTAATTATAGCCTATTTTGTAATTGATAGCATTTGATAGTTATAAAATCAACTCCAGTATTTTAAAATTAATATTTATATGATATTTATTTACCCAGTACTTTTAATTTATTTTTAAAATTGTTATTACTATTTTATAAAAAGTTAAAGGGAAAAAGTGGCTATTCACGATTTACACTCAATTACATTTCAATTATAGCCAATTTGGCACCCCACTCAGCCCCAAATTTAAGCCCAAAATTGCCCAGCCCAATTACCTACTCAACCCGACCCAACACCTATCATCCCAACCTGCCCGTTCCTTTTTTTTTAAATCTGAGCCGTTGATCATTTTGATCAACGGCCCAGACCTCTCATTTCCTTTTTTTATTTCCAAACGACCCCAAACCCTACCCCATTATCTCAGATACGCCACCTCTAATTCCTCTCTTCTCTCAAACGCTCTCGAAACCCTAATCGTCGCCTACCCTTTTCAACCCCCAAACCCACTGAAATCCATGGCTGCCCTAGCCGTGGATGACCTATACTCACCTCCTACTGCTCTCCCATGCCTGATGCCTGAAGATTCTAGGCCAGTCTTTGAGGGTCTTCACCCAGACCTTCATCGATTCAAGGTTTTCAACCATTTGCGGCCGTGTTCCGGTGTATCTTAGCATCCTGAGCCTGGTTCGGACCTTATCGACTCAGATCTGATCTTGTATCTTCCAAGCCTTTCTCGTCCTTTAGGGTTCTTAGAAACCCTAGCCTATCCAAGGTTCTTTTTCATTTATTTGATTAAGATCTGTGCTAGATCTACGTTGTATTTGACTTTTAAAGCATGTTCCCCAAATTTCCTTTTCAAAACCCTTTGATTTTAAGTTAGGGTTTCTGAGTCTGTCTTTTAATCCTTTATTTGATTCATCTGCTTATCATCTCTAGGTTTAATTGGGGATCAAAAACTCTAATGTTTCAGATTTGTTTGAGTTTCTAAATCTACATGTTATTGTTTGTTTGACTTACTGTTTAAGTGGTGAAAACCCTAACTTTTAGGGTTTATTTGAGATTTTGAGACTATTTATGTGTTTATCTACTTATCTCCTCTAAACCTAAATGATTTTTTAAAACCCTAGTCCTTTTGGGGTTTATTTGAGTTCCTGAAGTTTTTCGTCTGCTTGAAATTGCCCTGTCTAATTCCCTTACTTCAGCATGTAATCCTTGTGGTTCTGAATACTTGATACTTGTCAAACTCGACTATGGCTCACTCGACTCTTTGCATGCTTCTGATCATTTTCTCTGAAGCCTGACCTACATGACTAGCATGCTTCGAATGTTTGCTCTATTGTATGTTATTTCTTTTGCCATAGCTTGGCATCACATGTCTGCTGCATGTACACTCATTTATATACTGAGACTAATTTTCAAACTCGTAATTGATTTCAAAACTTTTCCTTTTGTGAGATTCTGACTCTTCTTTACTCGCCTGTCAAGGGCTAATTTATTCTCGTTTTTTGTTTGGCCTTACCGAACCTTTCCAAAAATAATTGCAAGCCTATACTTAAACCTGATTGCCTACAGTATGATTTTAGTGTTTCTTTTATGGTAATTGTCATTCTACTCACAGATTGATTTTTCTTTCCCCTGTTATTATCCGTTTGAATAAGAATCCCCTGATTAAAGGGAAATCATGTGTTAATTTATTATGATTGTGATCATGCCCATATTTGTGTTAAAATTGCACTTATTACCTTGTTTTCTACTCGTTTTAAAAGCTATAAATACCTATTCTCTTCTATTTCAAAAGACAACTTCTAACGAACACATACAAATACTACTTCTTCTCTCAAACACTCTTAGTTTTCTCAAAAGCTTTCGAGTTTTCTCTGAAGTCATAAGTTAATTTCTCCGATTGTGGCTGCAAGTACTTTGTTTTTCTTTCTGCTTACTTTTGCAACTTGTATGTCTCTTTTAGTTTAATACTGCATTTCTCCTATGTGTTTATGAAACAGTTCTCCTGTGTTTGTTTCTACTACTTTCTGCAATTAGTTATTTCTACTCCTATATGAATCCCCATCCCTAAATCCTGTATATGTTGAGCTATGGTTCATCAAACATGACAATACTAAATATTGTTGTCATGTACATGGACTGGAACTCTTTGAGTCCTAAACTCTTTCAATTCCCATCCCCCTTCCCCTTTATGTGCGTTCTGAGCCTGAAACTTTGGTCTGGCAGTGTCTTAATCACTGTCCAGACCATAGTCTGACCTTCAGTAGGTCTGTGCTCCTTTTTGTTGGCTGAACAGGCTTGGTCAGGGGTGTGCCAGTTTACCCTATAACTAGGTATGACCAGCAACCTGCCTTAGCACTCCCTAACCCCTCTGTTGCATTTACACTCACTCTTAGAACATTAAGTTTTGCCCCTCTCTTATAAGCCATGCTTTGGGACCCTTGAGCTCCCTCTGAACTTAGAGACCTAAGGGTTGGCTCTTCCACACTGCACTATAACTCTTTCTAATTAATATCTTGGGTGTAAGCACTACTTGGAGTTCTTGAAACTCCTTGGATCTCTGAAACACCCTAGATAAGAGAAGGCTTTGGAAATCTGGATTTCGAAAATGGTTCAATATCATATTGTTGGATACTAAGTTTGCATTAGGCTGCTCTGATGTAGCTGTAATTTCTGATGTACTTTTAATTTCTGTCCTATTTTTTAACGGGTCTGTAATAACTTGTATAAACTCAGGAATTTAGTGAAAAGGGAGGGGATTTACTTTTATGCACAAAAAAGGGTAGAAACCATGCCTATAGGACTTTTACTGTTAATTTTGTAATTTCACAAGTAGAAAGCATGCCTATAGGACTTTTACTGTTAATCTTGCAATTTCACAACTAGAAACCATGCCTATAGGATCGAACTTTCTGATTTCTGCAACTATGCATATAGATACCATGCCTATAGGGATTTGCACTTCTGCATTTATAATAACATTAGGAAAACCACTAGGTCCAATAAAATCAGCATACAGATATCGTGTTAATAAGGCTGTTGAGAGGTATTAAAATCAGCAACTCGTAGAGATCATGCCTATAGGAACTTCAAATAAGAACTGACCCACTTGTCCAAATCAGTACCGATTTTTCTTCACCAAAAAAACAATCTTACACGATTTTTTGAACTCTCAAAACTCTCTCATAATCAATTCGATGCATATTTTTTGAAAACTTACTGCTTTCCTGATAACTTGACAAACATTTTCCGAATCAATCCGATTTCAGTTCTTTATAAACCTTTCATGAATCAGTTTGCAATTCAGTTCTTTGTTAAAACTCGACAACTCTTTTCTTAAACATTATGTTTTTCTAAAACACGTTAAAACCCATTTTCTTGTATTAATCATGCAACTTATTCCCTGAAACATAGTTTATCCTACAACTCTTCTGTACCAGTCCATTTTAAAAAAGTCAGTAGTTCTGTCCCAAACTTAGATAAATGCGTGTCAATTAAAGTGGCTCAGTCTTTGACAACTGCATTCGAGTGAGCCTAATACGAACTTCCTGTCTAAAAGTATGAGTTGAATCAGTCCGCTTAATTTAATCTAAGACCAAACCAGTAATTGCAAAACATGCTAAACTATATGATTTATCTGGTTTAAGGAGGTTTATGTGAGCCTTGCTTGCCTATCTGTTTTCCCCTTTTGTTGCATTATGTGTTTTTGATTGACGCCTTAGTATTTTATCCTTTGAAACTCTCAAAAGGCACTAAATCCATTTCCCTTTAGGATTAGTAGCCCTAATATGCCTCCGGGGCTGATAGGATTGGGACGAGTACTGGAATGCAATAAGTAATGAAACCTTCCGCGCTAAAATACCTTAACGGGGTGGGAAGGGTAGAATATGGATATGATGACCGGTGCGCTAATATCACATGCGACCCCTCTTCTGAGCAGTGTTTGCTGGATATGGCATTGATGTGATCCATATTATCTGTAAACCTAGGAACCCCCTCCCTTTATTTGCTAATTTCTCAAGTTTTCTTTTAAAACTGATTTCCTAAATTCTCTACCTCATCAACTATTAAACTTGTTTGCAAAACTATGTGAAACTCCTTTATTTTTCTACTTGTCTTCCTAAAGTCACAATTGTGGCATGGCCGGTAACCACACTTGTGGATCCTGAGGGGTGCCTAACACCTTCCCCTCGGGATAGTTTCTAGCCCTTACGCTAATCTCTGGTCTCTTCATCTCAAACTCTTCTAAAAAGTGTCATAATGCACTATAATCATTAGGTGCCGCCTCTTGAAACTTCATAAAAACCAATTCTCAAAAGGGAATAGAGTTGTCCTCCCAATGTCGTATACCCGACTCTGAACTCCATTTTGGAAAAAGCGGGCATCAACAGCATGGCGACTCTGCTGGGGCGTTCTTTAGGCTTTTACCATTGCATGTTGCTTGTGACTTTACTACCTCATTAATTGCTTCATTTACTGTCTTTTATTCTTTCACTACGAAACTGACTTGGCTTTTCATGTCTTTTCTTTCGTTTAACTACTTTCCTTTACTGCTTTATTTTAACACTGTTGTAATTACGAACAATTATTGTAATCATTTATCTTATGAATGTGAAAATACATGTTAATTTGTTTCATTCTTGTAAACTGCATCTTCAACATCATATTCCACTCGTGCCCAAATAAATTCCATAGCATCGCTTATAATGAGTGGTTGCGCTCTTCCAATATTATCACCCTTTAAATTTGGCAAAGCCGTATTTGCGGTAAAACCAATCGATCAGTGGTGCAGTCGACGGTTCCGTGCCTTTCCCTCTTGAGTTTTTCGCTCAAGGGTACCGGTCTAATACCCCAATAGAAACCTTACTCTATTTAATTGTACATGCATCATGTTCAAAGCTAGCCGAGTCAGTTATGTTGTCCATATAATGATTCATTAAGATAGCCTTGTCCAAAGTCCACCGGGTTTCCTCGAAACCCAAACGGACACCACCATGTTCTGTGCATTTATTTGGAGAACTAAATTCTTGCTATGCTAATTATTGGTTTAAATAGTCGAGTCTGGTGGGGTAAGGGCCTAACACTCTGTTTTGCAGAAAATGAGGCAAGAAGTTCCCGGATTTTACATGGTAACCAACATTCATCCAAGGCTACTAAATTGGTAGAAAGACCTCCACTCCAGTGATCATACGCTCGTCCGCAAATACTTAGGGAATTTGCCTTCTCTTCTCGAAATCCATCCTGACAACAAAATCATAGAGCCTGCAACACTGTTCCGGGATAGTGACCGGTCTGTATTTCACTTCGGGGACTTTGAAATAACTCCTTTGCTCGAGGAAATAGGAGGTTTAGCTGGTATTCCTTGGGAGACTCCGGGTTTACTTTTGCCAGAGAATCACAAGGGTAGGGGTTTCCTAAATATGATGGGACTGAAGAAGAATCCAGACTTGACCTATTTGAAAGACTCATACATCCCATTCGACTACCTGTACGAGACGTACGGCCACAGCAAGTCATACTGCACCTACTCCGATGAATTTGCCCTTACCTCTTTAGGGCATATTCATAGAAGGGTTTTCGTCTTCATGTTTTGTTTTCTGGGGATGATAATATTTCCTATGAAGAAGGCTAGGATCCACACCAGACTAGACATAGTAACCAAGACCTTGATGGAAGGGATTGGCGGACAATCTTTTAGCATAGTTCCTATGATTGTCGCTAAGATATATCGAGCCCTAGAAAACTGTCAACAAGGGGACAAACATTTTGAGGGCTGCAACCTGCTGCTCCAGATTTGGCTCATGGAGCACCTTCAGATCGGTGATTTCCGGCAAGAGATCCTACGTAGAGACTGGGATGACCACATCGCCTTCCACCAGCCAAGGAGTATGAATTATATGCCTAATATGTTCGCTTAGCCAGAGGACGTGGAGGAGGAGTAGAGTTATTTGAGAATCTGAAAGAAGACCAGGTACAGTGAATGGTCGAGTGGTTCATTACGGAAGAATTCATTGTTCGATCCCGAGACGCACTATTTCTCATACTCATTGATCTGAGAGGAACTTCTCCCTATGTTCCCCTCCGAGCCACGAGGCAGGCTGAGAGAAAGTAAATCATACCAAGGGTCGACAAAATGAGTCACTTCAGGGCTGACTTCCAGGAGGATGATAGCCCTCATTAGTGCCAAGCGCAACACATGTGGCACTGCAAGCTCGTTTTGGGGAAAGAATCTATTGAGCCAGACAGGTATCATGCCGGTTGTGTGCCACACTATTCAGGTTGGTTGGAAGATAATCACAGTGGGATGGGTCAGCCCAGGTTCATTCGAGTTCACAGGGTCATCGATGAGAAAGCTGAAGCACGGGTTAAGTACAATCAATTACGCAAGAGGATTCGAGAGTGTGAAAGTGAGCACCGGGAAATACAAGAAGCCCATCAGAAATTGATCGCGGAATGGAAGGATATGGCTGTCAGCGCCAAAAAGCAACAAGGGTATTTGGAGCGGGGTCTAATGGAGTTAGAAGGAAAGTTCATCCAGAGGATTGAAGACTGTCAAAATGCTGAAGGGAATACATGCGGACATTTGGCCCGAGCTTATCTGCTGCTAGGAATGCGCGAGCTGGTGAAACTGTTCAAGGGAGACAACGATGCCGAATCTGGGGAAGGTCCTTCTGGGACCAAGTAGTAGGAGTCTTTTATTTTGATTTAATAATGTAATAAGTCCTATGGCCACTAGTGACATTTTTACTTCCTGTTGCTTAGTGTCATTTTGGATTTGTCTTATTTTTTATCAATAAAATGAGGCATTTAGCATTATAAGTTCTCCAAAATTATTGTCGCTAGGACTACCTCGGGCGCAATGAGGCACCCAAATTAGGACACGATTTATATTCTTGCACAACGTGTTTAAATAGTGCAACATTTTTCCTCATAATCCGCACTAACTTGTTACCTTTTTGCTTTTCTTTTATTATCCCCCTCCCCAAAGGTTAGTTCGTGCATTCTGGCACCATCATCATACAGTACGAGATCCAAGGGTCCTCCACCTCCTCCTCCTCCAAGTCCTATCCAGAATAAGAATAAAGGTAGAATTGGAGATTCAAGCGCCAAGAAGGAAATGGAAAGAATTGAGATTGTATCCCGGTTCCCAAGGAAACTGCTGCCCAACTTGAGCAGAAATTATTGAAGTTCCGAGAAGAACTGGATCAAGTTAGGAACTTGGCAAATTTATCATTCTCTCTCATCGCTCCTGATGTCAACTTTCCAAATGCTCAGAATCCCGCACCTCCACAGAACACCCCACAACCACATATGCAACCCACTCATGCTCAACACTGCAACACATGCTACACTCCAATCAACACTCCACTGCTTATTCTTGAACCACTAAACACCATAAACGACCATATCCACAACACTCTCATCTACGTAGATAACGTACCCCACTACACTCAACCAATCTCAAGTGCACCTGAGTCTGACGACAAGGACTCTCTTATCAGAAACTTGGCAGCGGAACTCAAAAAGTTGACCAGCCAAGTCCAGGGCATGGAAGGAAACAAAGTTATAGTGGGGATAAATTACGAGGACCTCTGCATTCAGCCAGAGGTTAAACTTCCGGAGTGCTACAAACCTCCCAAGTTTGAAATTTTCGATGGCGCGGGAGATCCCAGAGTCCATTTGAGAACATATTGTGATAAGCTGGTCGGAGTCGGAAGGGATGAGAAAATCCGTATGAAACTGTTCATGAGAAGACTGAAGGGGGATTCTTTATCCTGGTACATCAGCCAGGACCTCAAGAAATGGACAAGCTAGGTAGGTATGCCATTAGATTTCATGGATAGGTTCCGATTCAATACAGAGAATGCACCGGATGTATTCTACATCTAGAATTTGAAGAATAAGCCTACCGAGACATTCCGCGAGTATGCTACTCATTGGAGGTCAGAGGTCGCTAAGGTTAGGCCGACCTTAGAAGAGGAACAAATGAACAGATTCTTCGTCCGGGCTTAGGATCCACAATATTATGAGAGGTTGATACTGATCGAGGGTCATAAATTCTCCGATATCATCAAGATGGGAGAAAGAATTGAAGAAGGCATTAAGAATGGTATGGTTACTAATCTTGAAGCATTGCAGGCCACCAACAAGGCTTTGCAGTCTGGTGGCGCGTCTAAGAAGAAGGATGTGAGTGCCGTGATGGTCGCACATGGAGCCAAATCACCACTAAAATATCACACTTACCTGTCACCTCCACTTACATATCAGACCATCCCGAATTATCAAGCACCCGCACCTTCTTACAAAAATCCACCACCTATTTACCAATCATCTCCATCCCCCACATATCAACCTACTTTACCCAAATAGTCTCAACCTGCACCTATTTACCAAGCTTATAATGCCAAACCATCTCACTACCAATCACCTCCCACTCGCCAAAATTTCCCTAGACCCAAACCAAATTTTGACCGCAGACCTCCCAGACAATATACAACCATCGCTGAGCCAATTGACTAGATGTATGAGAGACTTAAAGCCGCTGGTTACATCTCCTCTATCTCTGTCATAACTCAAGAAAATTCTTCCCAGTGGGTCAACCCTAATAAGACCTGTGTGTACCACTCCGGCATGAAGGGACATACCATCGACGAGTGCCGCTCATTGAAGGACAAGATTCAAACCCTGATTGACAATAAGGGTATCGTAGCAAAGGAGCCTGCTCCTAATATTCACAACAACCCTCTGCTCGATCACAAAGCCAGAGATATTCACATGATCAAGATCGAAGATGACTGGGACCCCAAGGGGTCGATAGGATTGATCGCTGAGGGTGATAAGCCAAAGAAACCGGCCGTCACGCTTAACCCAATTGTTGTGCAGAATCAGCCCTCAAAGGGCAATGAAGTAAATGTGTCTATACCTCTCGAATTTGAAGCACCTCCTTCTGCAAAGGTGCCCAGACCAATTGAAGTTGAGTTTGGAATCCCGAAGGCAAGTGCACCTTTCGAAGTTGTTGTGTTACCACCAAGGGTACCTATTTCTGTAGCAATGTCAGACATAACACCGTTCCACTCAAATGCCATACCATGGGATTACACGGCTGAAGCAAGGATGAAAGGGAAGACCAAGACAGGAGAAGCAACTGCTGCACAAGGTATGACCAGAACAGGCAGAGTGTACACTCCAGAACACTTAGCTGAGTCCAGTAAGCAAGCCTCTCGATGGCCAATTGAAATTGGGCCCGATGATCTTTGGAGAAAAATACAGGCTAAGTAGTATTCGGTCATTAAGCAGTTGAGCAAAACACCAGCATAGATCTCAATCCTAGCTCTTCTGCAGAGCTCTGACGCACACAAAAATGCTTTGATAAAGATACTGAGTGAAGCTTATCTGCCCAGCAACATAACTGGAGGCGAAATGGCAAATATGGTAGGGCAGGTACTGGAAAACCACAAGATCACCTTCCACGAAGATGAGTTGTCATCGGAAGGATTGGGTTACAATAAGGCCCTGCACATCACCGTGCAATGCGAGGATTAATTCATCATTAGAGTCCTAACCGACGGAGGATCTAGCCTCAACATCTGTCCGCTGATCACTCTCAGAATATTTGGAAAAGAGCCTCCACGAGATCAAAGATGGAGCCATCAATGTCGAAGCCTTCGATGGGTCCCAAAAGTCTACTATTGGAGAGATTAGCCTATGCCTGCAAATGGGACCAACGTGGTTCGACGTTGACTTTCAAGTGATAGATGTCCCAGCATCCTATAGCTTGTTGTTCGGACGACCATGAATCCATGCCGTTGGAGCTGTAGCATCGACCCTGCATCAGGCAGTGAAGTTCGAATGGAATCACCAAGAGGTGATTATTCATGGTGATGGTAGCAACCCCATATATAGTTGCCAGACCATCTCAATTATTGGAGGCAGAAGAAGAATAGGCGGAGAAACATACCACCACATTGAAAGGGTCAATGCTATAGACAAGGATAAATGGTGGGATAACCAGATCGAGAGTATTTTGAACTGGTGTGGGTATGAGCCCGGAAAGGGACTCGGCAAGAACCTCCAGGGTATCACTAAACCCATCAAGCTGAAGAAACATGGTACTACTTTTGGCCTGGGGTATGAGTATATATGGAAAGAGTTCGATGACTGGTCACCACTATGGCGCGGCCCCTACTATCCCCTAGAGCACCCGATACCTCATCTGGAGCATACTTTCCAGCCGCCGAACGTCATATATGGATCAGAGGAAGATGTAGCATTAGAAGCCATGAAGAATCTGTTCCAGGAAGACGATGATATGGACTGCTGTGTTATTCTCGAGGAGGAAGGTGAGGAAGGCCCTTCTATACAAGCTGTGAACCGAGGAGAGCGTCTCAGCAACTAGTCAATCAGAACCACCAAGGCCCGGAAAGCTTCGGGGTAGCAAGGCTAAACAAAAGCACCATGCATCACATTTTTACTCATTACTAGCTGATTTTATTTCCGCATTGTCTTTAAATTTGAAAAGAGCTCCGATGTTCCAAGCAATTATGAATTTAATCAAAGCATTTTAGTTTATTATACATCTCGCACTTATTATTTTTCTCTATCATTTACTTTATTTACACGCCATTACTATTACTTACCTTGATGATGAACCAACAATTGTGACTTGCAACGAGACAACGCAACAAACAGATATAGATTCAGAAGAGGATGATATACCATAAGAGGTCATCAGAGAAGTCGAGAATTTTGAGAATAGACCTAAATCTAACTTGGACGAAACCGAGGTCATTAATTTGGTAGATACAGAGAATGTCAAAGAAACACGCATCAGTGTTCACTTGTCACCATCAAAAAAAAAAGAGCATACGGAGTTCCTAAAGGAATATAAAGACATATTCGCCTGGTCGTATGATGATATGACTGGTCTCAGTACATCCATTGAAGCTCACAAACTGACAACAGATCCAACATGTTCGCCGGTAAAACAGAAGCTCAGGAAATTCAAACCCGACATGAGTTTGAAATTCAAAGAAGAGGTTACCAAGCAAGTTAAAGCCAAGGTTCTCAAAGTAGTAGAGTATCCGACATGGTTCGCCAACATCGTGCCAGTACCAAAGAAGGATGTGAAAGTTAGAGTCTGTGTCAACTACCGGGATCTCAAACGGACCAGTCCCAAAGACGACTTCCCCCTGCCAAACATACACATTCGACAACTGCGCCAAGCTTGAGTTGCAGTCTTTTGTTGATTGTTTCACTAGATATCATTAGATATGGATGGATGAGGAAGATGCAGAGAAAATGGCTTTTATCATGTCGTGGGGGATGTACTGTTACGAAATGATACCACTTGGTTTGCAGAATGCTGGTGCCATCTATATGAGAGCCATGACTGCCATCTTTCATAGCATGATACATAAGGAAATCGAGGTGTATTTGGATGACGTCATTATCAAATCTAAGAAAGCCACGGATCACATGGAAGACGTGAGAAAATTCTTTAATAGACTGAGGAGGTACAATCTGAAGCTGAATCCCGCCAAGTGAGCATTCTGGGTTCCCGCTGGAAAATTATTGGGTTTCATCGTGAGTCGCCGGGGAATAGAATTGGATCTGTCAAAGATCAAAGCCATCGAAGAATTGCCACTGCCAAAGAACAAGAAGGACGTGATGAGTTTCCTGGGGAGGCTCAACTATATCAGCCATTTTATAGCTCAGTCCACTGTCATTTGTGAACCTATCTTTAAAATGTTGAAAAAGGACGCTAACACAAAGTGGACTGATGATTGTCAGAATGGTTTTTCAAAGAATTAAGGAATAACTGTCAACGCCGCAAGTCTTGGTTCAGCCTGAGCCAGGAAGACCCCTATTACTTCACCTTGCGGTATTGGATAGAGCATTAGGTTGTGTTCTGGGAAAAAATGATGAAACAGGGAGAAAGGAGCAAGCCATCTACTATCTCAGTAAGAAGTTCACACCGTACGAGGCCCGGTATTCTCTTTTAGAACACACTTGTTGTGCTCTGACTTGGGTAGCGCAGAAGTAGAAACATTACTTCTATGCCTACACTACTTATCTCATATCGAGAATGGACCCACTGAAGTATATTTTTCAGAAACCCATGCCCACTGGAAAGCTCGCCAAGTGGAAAATCATGCTAAGTGAATTCAACATTATTTAAGTGACCCAGAAAGCAATCAAAGGGCAAGCCTTGCCAGACCATCTCGCCGAAAATCCCGTGGACGGAGATTACGAGCCCCTAAAGACGTATTTTCCCGATGAAGAGGTATCTTTCATAGGAGAAGATATTGCAGAATCCTATGATGGTTAGAGATTGTTTTTCGACGGAGCTGCAAATTTCAAAGGAGTTGGCATAGGAGCAGTCCTAGTATCAGAAAGTGGCCAGCACTACCCAGTATCCGCCAAGCTCAAGTTCCCTTGCACCAATAATATGGCCGAATATGAAGCTTGCATCTTGGGGCTCAAAATGGCCATTGACATGAACATTCAGGAGTTGCTAGTAATCGGGGATTTAGACTTGCTCATACATCAGGTTCGCGAAGAATGGGCAACCAAGAACTCTAAGATGCTTCCCTACTTGCATCACATATAGGAGTTGAGGAAAAGGTTCACAAAGACAGAATTTCAGTATGTCCCCAGAGTCCAAAACGAGTTTGCTGACGCATGAGCTACTTTATCATCCATGATCCAGCATCCAGATACAAATTTCATTGATCCCATCCCAGTAAAGATTCATGATCAGCCAACATATTGTGCTCATGTCGAGGAGGAAGCAGATGGAAAACCATGGTTCCATGACATCAAGGAGTACTTAACAACAGGGGAATATCCAGAACTTGCCAACGCTACTCAGAAGCGCACATTTCATAGGTTATCCAATAACTTCTTTCACATTGGAGGAATCCTGTACAGGAGGACTCTCGATTTGGGTTTACTAAGGTGTGTCGAAGCAAAAGAAGCCTCCAAGCTATTGGACGAAGTGCATGCAGGGACCTGCGGGCCGCACGTGAATGGTTTTGTTCTAGCAAAAAAGATACTCCAAGCAGGGTACTTTTGGATGACTATGGAAATAGACTGTATCCAGTATGTTCGCAAATGCCATCACTGTCAGATACATGCAGATATGATAAAGGTGCCTCCAAAGGAGCATACTGCAACAAGCTTACCATGGCCATTCGCCACTTGGGGAATGGATGTTATCGGACCTATCGAGCCAGCTGCATCAAACGGGCACAAGTTCATCTTAGTGGAAATTGATTATTTTACCAAATGGTTCGAAGCAGCATCATACAAGGCAATCACCAAGAAGGTTATTGCAGATTTCATCCGTGACCGTATCGTTTGTTGGTTCAGAATTTCGGAATCAATCATCACTGATAATGGTTCCAATCTCAACAGCGACTTGATGAAATCAATGTGTGAGACATTCAAGATCAAACACAGGAACTCTACGGCCTACAGGCCTCAGATGAATGGAGTTATAGAGGCAACCAACAAGAATATCAAGAAGATACTAATAAAGATGATCGAAAGGCACAAACAATGGCATGAGAAATTATCATTTACCTTATTAGGATACCGTACCACAGTCCGCACATCGATCGGAGCCACTTCCTACATGCTTGTTTATGGTACAGAGGTAGTCATCCCTGCCGAAGTCCAAATTCCCACCTTAAGGATCATACAAGAGGCAGAGTTAGATAATGCTGAATGGGTAAAGTGTCGCTATGAGCAGTTAGCCCTTATAGATAGGATAAGGATGAATGCAGTTTGCCACGGTCAATTATATCAGAACAGAATGTCCAAAGACTTTAACAAAAGAGTCAAGCCGAGGAAGTTTACACCAAGGCAGCTGGTATTGAAGAAAATATTCCCACATCAAATTGAAGCCAGGGGGAAGTTCTCTCCCAACTGTCAAGGTCCGTATATGGTTCATCGGGTTCGAACTAGAGGAGCCCTTATTCTTGTAGAAATGGACGGAGAAGTTTGGCCGAAGCCAATCAATTCAGATACAGCAAAACAATATTATGTGTAACCACTTATGATTCCCTTTATGATGTAATTTGAACTATGCCTGGCCTGATTCCCATTTAAGAGGGGATACGTAGGCAGCCCTATATGTTCGGTCACAATTTAATAAAAATTCCATTTTCCCCCACTATTGGAACTGGGGCAAAATGGAGGACCCTCAAAATTCCGAAGTTGAGTTTTGTCCATGCATAAGCGCCAACTCAGTAAACTGGGGACATATTTTGTGGAGGACCCTCAAAACTCCGAAGATGATTTTCTTAGCCATTCAACACAGCCGTCAGAAGCATCCACTCAGCAAACATGGACAGAATTTTGAGGAGGACCCTCAAGATTCTGGAACGAGAGAGGTTTCAAAGTCTGGAACCGTGCGATAGTCATTGGTTCATCTAAAGAAAACTATTTTTTCTATTATATACTTACGTTATATTCACTAAAGCATGCATAACTATTATCCGAATAGCTGATGTTTAGCAACGCTACCCCAATGATATACAACGTCAAGAGCCAAAGGAAGACGAACTAGCCTTCCCCCTCCCCCCCCCCCTTTCAGAACTCATAATTTTTCTTTTGACGCAGTCACTTGACTGGCAGTATCGTCGAGTATAGTTATATATGCATACTTTCTCGAGAATGCAACTTTTCAGAATCATCATTTGCCCACAATTGCTATCCGTACACAATCTCCCCAGCAGTCACGATATCGTAATCAGCCATCAGCTAAGAAAATGTTACTACTATTCGCTCTTTTACATTCTTGCATTGCATAAGGCTACTTATCTGCCTTTTGAGGTTAAGCCCTACCTCCATCTACATTTTCTGCATAAGGCTACTTATCTGCCTTTCGAGGTTAAGCTCTACCTCCATCTGCATTTTTTGCATAAGGCTACTTTTTTGCCTTTCGAGACTAAGCCCTGTCTCCATCTGCATAAGGCTACTCTTCTGCCTTTCGAGACTAAGCCCCGTCTCCATCTGCATTTTGCATAAGGCTTCTTTTCTGCCTTCCGAGGTTAAGCTCTACCTCCATCGTCATCTGCATAAGGCTACTCCATTTGCCTTCCGAAACTAAGGATTGTCTCTATCCTGCATGGCTGATATATCACCACTTTATTTTCTCGTATGGCTGCAATATCGCCACCTTCATTTAAATTCTGTACCAACTAAAATATCACCATTTCTTGCATAGACTGAAAGATCGCCACCTTTTGCATTTCATGGGATGAAAGATTGCCACCTTTTTTCATTTTATGGGCTGAAAGATCGCCAACCTATTCAAAGGCATCATAGTTCGGAGGCACCATCTACATGGCCCGAGAAGATCATTGAATGGCCTGCAAATCTTTATTTACACTCATCATGGCCCGGGACGTGATAGTCTAAGGACGTCATCCTAACTGTCCGAAGGCAGCATTCATAGTCCCATAGGAACTTGCATCACGTTTAGTTTATGCACGATATATGCTTGAATCGCTTACTTGTAGGTACACCAGATAGCTAATGGCCATCTCAGCAGGAGCGATCCTGCTCCAGTTCCCGCAGCTTACTAAATTTCAAATACCTCTTGCAACCCGAACATCGCGTCTGTCCATTTCAAATCGCCATCGACATATTTCGTCAATGGTTCCGGAACTACATATGGCATGATTCCTGTAAGACCAGGGATATGTAGCAGCTCAGAAACCAGAGCTCGGTCAAAGCTCTTTTTCAACCGCCGTTTCCGGTCAAAATTGGCCATCTTGTCTTTACCCGACAACTCTTTCATCCTCCTCGGGTAATGAGGGGTAGCTGTTGATACCCAATTTTACCCTATGTATTTTTTGTACCCAAAATACTTCCAAAATAGCATATAGGTGCATATATAAGCACACCCAATAGTTTTGGTATTTTAATAATTTTTAAACCAATTTATTGCCTATTTTATACTACAAAATCCAATAATTATTCCTAAAAGTTATCATTTTGGTGAATAACTTATTTTATCATCATATTTACACACAAATATAATTAAGGTAATTTTTGCATATTATTACAAATTCATTTGGTAATTATAAAGCTAAATTGCATATAATTGCAATTATAGCCTATTTTGTAATTGATTGCATTTTATAATTATAAAATCAACTCCAGTATTTTTAAATTAATATTTATATGATATTTGTTTACCCAATACTTTTAATTCATTTTTAAAATCGTTATTACTATTTTATAAAAAATTAAAGGGAAAAAGTGGCTATTCACGATTTAGCCTCAATTATATTTCAATTATAGCCAATTTGGCACCCCACTCAGCCCCAAATTCAAGCCCAAAATTGCGCAGCCCAATTACCTACTCAACCCGACCCAGCACCTATCATCCTAACCCGCTCGTTCCTTTTTTTTAAAATCTAAGCCGTTGATCATTTTGATCAATGGCCTAGACCTCTCCGTTCCTTTTTTAATTCCAAAAGACCCCAAACCCTGCCACATTATCTCAGATACGCCGCCTCTAATTCCTCTCTTCTCTCAAATGCTCTCAAACACTCTCAAAACCCTAATCGCCGCCTACCCCTTTCAACCCCCAAACCCACTGGAATCCATGGTTGCCCTAGCCATGGATGACCTGTACTCACCTCCTACTGCTGTCCCATGCCTGATGCCTGAAGATTATAGGCCAGTCTTCGAGGGTTTTCACCCAGACCTTCATCGATTCAAGGTTTTCAACCATTTCCGGCCGTGCTCCGGTGTATCTTAGCCTCCTGAGCCTGGTTCCGAACTTATCGACTCAGATTTGATCTTGTATCTTCCAAGCCTTTCTCGTCCTTTAGGGTTCTCAAAAACCCTAACCTATCCAAGGTTCTTTTTTGTTTATTTGTTTAAGATCTGTGCTAGATCTACGCTTTATGTGACGTTTAAAGCATTTTCCCCAAATTTCCTTTTCAAATCCCTTTGATTTTAAGTTAGGGTTTCTGAGTCTGTCTTTTAATGCTTTGGTTGATTTATCTGCTTATCATCTCTAGGTTTAATTGGTGATCAAAAAATCTAATTTTTGAGATTTGTTTGATTTTCTAAGTCTACATGTTGTTGTTTGTTTGACTTACTACATAAGTGGTGAAACCCCTAACTTTTAGGGTTTATTTGAGATTTTGAGACTATTTATGTGTTTATCTGCTTATCTCCTCTAAACCTAAATAATTTTTGATAACCCTAGTCATTTGGGGGTTTATTTGAGTTCCTAAAGTTCTTCGTCTGTTTGAAATTACCCAGTCAGATTCCCTTACTTCAGCATGTAATACTTTTGGTTCTGAATACTTGCTACTTTTCAAACTCGACTATGGCTCACTCGACTCTTTGCATGCTTCGGATGTTTGCTCTACTGTATGTTATTTCTTCTGCCATAGCTTGGCCTCACATGTCTGTTGCGTGTACACTCATTTATATAGTGAGACTAATTTTCATACTCGTAATAGATTTCAAAACTTTTCCTTTTGTGAGATTCTAACTCTTCTTTACTCGCCTGTCAAGGGCTAATTGATTCTCCTTCTTTGTTGGCCTTACTGAACCTTTCCAAAAATAATTACAAGCCTGTACTTAGACCTAATTTCCTACTATATGATTTTACTGTTTCTTTTATGGTAATTGTCACTCTACTCACAGATTGATTTTTCTTTCTTTATTTGGGTCCTGTTAGTATCCGTTTGAATAAGAATCCCCTGATTAAAGGGAAATCTTGTGTTAATTGATTCTGATTGTGATCATACCCATATTTGTGTTAAAATTGCACTTATTACCTTGTTTTCTACACGTTTTCAAAGCTATAAATACCTATTCTCTTCTATTTCAAAAGACAAGTTCTAACGAACACACACATATACTCACTACTTCTTCTCTCAAACACTCTTAGTTTTCTCAAAAGCTTTCGAGTTTTCTCTGAAGTCATAAGATAATTTCTCTAGTTGTGGCTACAAGTACTCTGCTCTGCTTTTCTTTATGCTTACTTTTGAAACTGGTATGTCTCTTCTAGTTTAATAGTACATCTCTCCTATGTGTTTATGATACAATTCTCTCTGTGTTTGTTTCTACTACTTTCTGCAATTTGTTATTTCTGTACCTATATGAATCCCCATCCCTAAACCCTGTATATGTTGAGCTATGGTTCATCAAACATGACAATACTCAAAATTGTTGTCATGTACATGGACTGGACTCTTTAAGTCCTAAACTCTTTCAATTCCCATCCCCCTTTCCCCTTTATGTGTGTTCTGAGCCTGAAACTTTGGTCTGGCAGTGTCCTTATCACTGTCCAGACCATAGTTTGACCTTCAATAGGTCTGTGCTCATCTTTGTTGGCTGAACAGGCTTGGTCAGGGGTGTGCCTGTTTACCCTATAACTAGGTATGGCCACCAGCCTGCCTTAGTACTCCCTATCCCCTCGGTTGCACTTGCACTCACTCTTAGAACATTAAGTTCTGCCCCTCTCTTGTAATCCATGCTTTGGGACCCTTGAGATCCCTCTGAACTTGGACACCTGAGGGCTCACTCTTCCACACTGCACTATAACTCTTTCTAATTTATATCTTGGGTGTAAGCACTGCCTCGAGTTCTTGAAACTCCTTGGATCTCTGAAACGCCCTAAATAAGAGAAGGCTTTGGAAATCTGGATCTCGAAAATGGTTCAATCTCATATTTTTAGATACTAAGTTTGCATTAGGCTGCTCCGATGCAGCTGTAATTTCAGATGTACTTTCAATTTCTGTCTTATTTTTTAACGGGTTTGTAATAACTTGTATAAACTCAGGGATTTAGTGAAAAGGGAGGGGATTTACATTTATGCACAAAAAATGGTAGAAACCGTGCCTATAGGACTTTTACTGTTAATCTTGCAATTTCACAAGTAGAAACCATGCCTATAGAACTTTTACTGTTAATATTGCAATTTCACAAGTAGAAACCATGCCTATAGGATCTAACTTTCTGATTTATGCTACTATACATATAAATACCATGCCTTTAGGGATTTGCACTTCTGCATTTATAATAACATTAGGCAAACCACTAGGTCCAATAAAAATCAGCATATAGATATCGTGTTAATAAGGCTGTTGAAATGTATTAAAATCAGTAACTCGTAGAGATCATGCCTATAGGAACTTCAAATCAGAACTGACCCACTTGTCCAAAACAGTACCGATTTTTCTTCACCAAAACAAACAATCTTACACGTTTTTTTGAACTCTCTAAACTCTCTCATAATCAATTTAATGCATATTTTCTGAAAACTAAGTACTTTCCTGATAACTTGACAAGCATTTTCCAAATCAATCTGATTTCAGTTCTTTATAAACCTTTCATGAATCAGTCTGCAATTCAGTTCTTTGTTAAAACTCGACAACTCTTTTCTTAAACAGTATGTTTTTCTAGAACTCGTTAAAACCCTTTTTCTTGTATTAAGCCTGCAACTTATTCCCTAAAACTTACTTTATCCTACAACTCTTCTATACCAGTCCGTTTTTAAAAAATCAGTAGTTCTGTCCCAAACTTAGATAAAAGTGTGTTAATTAAAGTGGCCCATTCTTTGACAACTGCATTCGAGTGAGCCTAATGCGGACTTCCTGTTTAAAAGTATGAGTTGAATCAGTCCACTTAATTTAATCTAAGACCAAACCAGTACTTGCAAGACATGCTAAACTATATGATTTATCTAGTTTAAAGAGGTTTATATGAGCCTTGCTTGCCTATCGGTTTTTCCCTTTTGTTGAATTAGGTGTTTTTGATTGACGCCTTAGTATTTTATCCTTTGAAACTCTCAGAAGGCCCCAAATCCCTTTCCCTTTAGGATTAGTAGCCCTAAAACGCCTCTGGGGCTGATAGAATTGGGATGGGTACTAGCATGCAATAAGTAACAAAACCTTCCACGCTTTAATACCTTAACGGGGTGGGAAGGGTAGAATATGGATATGATGACCGGTGCCCTAATATCACGTGTGACCCCTCTTCTGAGGAGTGTTTGCTGGATATGGCATTGATGTGATCCATAATATTTGTAAACCTAGGACCCCCTGCCTTTATTTGCTAATTCTCAAGTTTTCTTTTAAAACTGATTTTCTAAATTCTCTACCTCTTCAACTCTTTAACTTGTTTGCAAAACTATGTGAAACTCCTTTATTTTTCTACTTGTCTTCCTAAAGTAACAATTGTAGCATGGCCGGGAATCACACCTATGGATCCTGAGGGGTGCCTAACACCTTCCCCTCAGGATAATTTCTAGCCCTTACCCTAATCTCTGGTCTCTTCATCTCAAACTCTTCTAAAAAGTGTCCTAATGCACTCTAATTATTAGGTGGCGACTCTTCAAACTTCATAAAAACCAATTCTCGGAAAGGAATAGAGTTGTCCTCCCAATGTCGTATACCCGACTCCGAACTCCATTTTGGAAAAAGGGGGTGTCGACATTCGGGACCTCAACCCAACATGCCAAAATATCCCATAACATCATTAAAACTTGTTCCAACCTTCGGAACGCTCAAAACAATATCAAAACACCAAATTTGCATCGGATTCAAGCCTAAGAATTTCAAAATCTTTCAAATTCTACTTCTGATCTAAAAGTCTATCAAACCCTGTCAGAATGACCTGAAATTTTGCACACACATCCCAAATTACATGGAAGACCTACTGCAACTCTCGAAATTCAATTCTGACCCTTATATCAAAATCTCACCTATCAACCGGAAAATGCCAAAATTTCAATTTCGCTAATTCAAGCCTAAATCTACTCTGGACCTCCAAAACACATTCCGATCACGCTCCTACGTCCCAAATCATCTCCCGAAGCTATCCAAACCATCAGAATTCACATCCGAACCCCATTTCACATAAGTCAACATTTGGTTGACTTTTCCTACTTAAGCTCACTCAAAAGAAACTAAGTGTCTCAAACCTCACCAAAACCTTTTCGAACCCGAGCTAACAAACCCGATAACATATAATACCAATAATCAAAGCAATAAGAAGCAGAAATAGGGGAACAGAGCGGTAACTCATGAGGCAACTAGCTGGTTCATCACATCCTCCCCCTCTTAAACAAACGTTAATCCTCGAACGAGTTAAGAAACATACTTGAAGCCTTATATAGGTGAAGATATCTGCTCTGCATCTCCTGCTCGGTCTCTCAGGTAGTCTCCTCCACTGGCCGAGCTCTCCACTGCACTTTCACTGAAGCTATATCCTTTGACCTCAACTTTTGAACCTGACGCTCCAAAATAGCCACTGGCTTCTCATCATAAGTGAAATCATCATCTAACTGAACCATGTTAAAGTCCAAAACATGAGACGGATCGCTAATATACTTCTGAAGCATAGAAACATGAAATACCGAATGCACATTCGGCAAGCTGGGTGGCAAAACAAGCTCATAAGCCACCTCCCCAATCCTCTGAAGCACCTCAATGAACCGAGGACTCAATTTACCCTTATTCCCAAATATCATAACACCCTTCATGGGTAAAACCTTCAACAGAACTTTCTCATAAACCATGTAGGACACATCCCAAATCTTCCTGTCAGCATAACTCTTTTGTCTCGACTATGCTGTACGAAGCCTCTCCTAAATTACCTTCACCTTGTCTAAAGCATCCTGCACCATGTCTGTACCCAATCGCCTAGCCTCACCCGGATCAAACCAATCGACCAGAGATCTATACTGCCTCCAGTAGAAAGTCTCATATGGAGCCATCTTAATACTCGACTAGTAACTACTGTTATAAGAAAACTCCGTGAGCGGTAGAAACTGATCCCATGAACCTCCAAAATCAATGACACAAGCATGCAACATGTCCTCCAATATCTAAATAGTGTGCTCGGACTGCCAGTCCATCTGAGGGTGAAAAGTTGTGCTCAACTCAACCTGAGTACCCAACTCTTGCTGCATGGCCCTCCAAAATTGTGAAGTAAACTGCGTACCTCTATCTAAAATGATGGAAACCGAGATGCCATGCAAACGAACAATCTCCCGGATATAGATCCCTGCCAACCGCTCTAAAGAATAGGTAGCACACACAGGAATAAAGTGCGCAGACGTGGTCAGCCGATCCACAATCACCCAAATAGCATCGAACTTCTTCAAAGTTGGTGGGAGTCCAACTACAAAATCTATAGTGATTCTCTCCCACTTTCACTGTGGAATATCCATCTACTGCAGCAAGCCACCCTGTCTCTGATGCTCATATTTCACCTACTGACAGTTGAGACACCGAGCTACAAATCCCATAATGTCTTTCTTCATTCTCCTTCACCAATAATGTTGTCTCACATCCTGATATATCTTCGCAGTACCCGGATGAATGGAATACCGCAAGCTATGGGCCTTCTCCAGAATTAACTCCCGAAGCCCATCCACATTGGGCATACATATCCGGCCCTACATTCTTAATACCCCATCATCACCGACAGTCACATATCTAGCATCCTCGTACTGAACTCTATCCTTAAGGACAAGCAAATGAAGATCATCATACTAGTGCTCTCTGATGCGATCAAATAAGGAAGACCGAGAAATATCACAAGCCAATACCCGACTGGGCTCCAAAATGTCTAATCTCACGAACCGATTGGCCAAGGACTGAACATCAACTGTAATATATCTCTCCCCAATTGGAATATATGCTAAACTCCCCACACTCACCGCCTTTCGGCTCAGAGCATCGGCCAACACATTTATCCTTCCCCGGATGGTACAAAAAACAAAATCATAATCCTTTAGAAACTCCAACCATCTCCGCTGCCTCAAATTGAGATCCTTCTATTAGAACAAGTGATGGAGGCTATGATGATCAGTAAATACCTCACAAGACACACCATACAAATAATAACTCGAAATCTTCAACGTGTGAACAATAGAAGCTAACTCCAAATTATGAACAGGGTAGTTCTTCTCATGGGGCTTCAACTCGCGAGAAGCATAAGCGATAACTCTACCCTTCTGCATCAACACACACCTAATACCTACTCTCGAAGCATCACAATATACTGTATATGAACCTGAAGATGATGGCAAAACCAACACTGGAGTCGTGGTCAAGGCTATCTTGAGCTTCTGAAAGCTATCCTCACACTCATCCGAACACTTGAATGGAGCACCTTTTTGAGTCAACTTGGTCAAGGGCGATACAATAGATGAAAATCCCTGAAGAAACTGGCGGTAATAGCCCACCAAACCAAGAAAGCTGTGAATCTCTATAGCTGAGGACAGTCAGGGCCAACTCTGAACCGCCTCTATCTTCTTCAGATCAACCTGAATACCCTCGTTGGACACCACGTGCCCCAAGAACTCACATTTGGAGACCTCACACTACTGAGCCAGAACTCACATTTAGAGAACTTTGCATAAAGCTTCTCCTCCCTGAACCTCTACAACACAACTCTTAAATGCTTTGCGTGCTCCTCCTGACTACGGGAGTACACCAGAAAATCATCAAGAAAAACAATCACGAACGAATCAAGATAAGGTCGAAACATGCTGCTCATCAAATGCATGAACACTACCGGGGCATTGGTCAGCCCGAAAGACATAACAATGAACTCATAATGACTGTATGTAGTCGTGAAGGTTGTCTTATGAATATCCGAGTCCCTGATCTTCAACCGGTGATAACCTAAACGGATATTAATCTTGGAGAACACTCTCGCTCCCTAAAGCTGGTCAAAAAAAATTATCGATATGAGGCAAAGGATACTTATTCTTGATTGTTACACTGTTCAACTGCCTGTAATCAATGCACATCCTCATTGTTCCATCCTTCTTCTTCACAAATAGAACAGGTGCACCCCAAGGTGTCGCGCCCCTTTTTTCTATGGCAAAATTGGGCTTGTGACATTTGGAAGGACAACTTGTTCCATTTTGGGAATTGGGTTGCAGAATTAAAGAGTCGCCACCTAATGATTATAGTGCATTAGGACACTTAAGAAGGGTTTGAGTTGAAGAAACCAGAGTTCGGGTAAGGGCTAGAAATTATCTTGAGGGGAAGGTGTTAGGCACCCCTCAAGATCCACTAGTGTGGTCCCGGCCATGTTACAATTGTGACTTTACAAGTAAGTAGTTAAGGCTCAAATAAGGGAAGTTCTCACATAAGTTTTGCAAGTAGATTGAAAGTTTGAAGAAAATAAAGAAGGCAGAAATTTTGAGGAAAATGATTTTAGACAAGTTTGAAAATAAACACAAACAAGTAAAGGAAAATGGGTCCTAGGTTTTTGAATAATATGGATCACATTAATGCAATACCCAGTAATCACTCCTCCAAAAAAGGGGCTACATGAGGTATTAGCGCATCGGTCATCATATCCATATCTACCCTTTCCCACCCCGTTAAGATATTAAAGCGCAAAATGGTATCGTTACTTATTGCATGCTATTACCCATCCCAATCCTATCAGTCCCAGAGATATTTAGGACTACTAATCCTAAAAGGGGAGGGAGTTTTGGGCTTTTCAAAGTTTAAAAGGTTAAAAGTCTATGGCAACCAAAAAAAAGCATATGAGACAGTTCTGGGAACATACAACAGTTAAAAGGATCAAATAAACCTCCTCAAATCAGAAAGAAAGCATATAGTTTAGCATACCTTACATGTACTGATTAGGTCTGAATTAAGATTAAGTATTAGGGTAGGCTGGTTTACACATATTTTCAGATAAGAAGTCCGAATTAGGCCTGCCTGCTGGTTGTAATTATCAAAGACCGATGCAGTTATAAAATTATACCCTAAAGCTTACCTAGGTGTTGAATGGAACCTATAGGCATGATATCTATCAGATTCAGAGACGTAAACTGATCGCAGAAAAGAGTAGTCAGTTACAAAGGCATAAATTTTGTAGGTGTTTAGACATTATTACTACTGATTTTAGACGAGTTGGCGATTCCAGTTTAGTTAATAGCTCCTATAGGCATACTTTCTAAGGGTTAGTGATTTTAAAGACTGCTTTTTAAACACTATTATTGTTATGCGGAAATCCTATAGTCATATTGTCTATATGCAGAAATCATATAGGCAAGTTGTCTATATGCAATTGGTTAGTTATTTAAATCCTATAACAAGTTTGCCTAATGACAGATGCACATGCAAAAATGCATAAAGTCCTATAGGCATAGTGTCTATATGAAAATGCAGAATTTTAGAATCGACTTACAAGCATGGTATCTATTATGAAATTGCCGAAAAATCCTATGGATATGGTATATATATGAGAATGTAGAAACTCCTATAAACATTGTATCTATGTGAAAAATGCAGAAAATCTTATGGACATGGTATCTATATGAGAATGCAGAGTTTCAGTGAAAAATACAGAACTTCAGAAATAGTAATTCCTATAGGCATGATCTCTAGGTGAGATGCAGAATTTCAGAAATTATCAGAATTTCAGAAATAGTATTTTCCTATAATCATGATATCTAGATGAAATGCAGAATTTCATAAATGGGAATCCCTAAAGACATGATATCTACCCCTTGCATGCATAGTTCCCCATATTTTTTCACTAGCCGACCCCAAATGTTTATTACAAGATTATTGCAGACCAGAATTAATCAAAATAAATAAAGTCACATCCGAAATCAAAATTCCAACCAAGGAGGGCCTAATTCAGACTCCTAGTCTGACATATGTAATAAACCAACTTCAAAAGATGAGGTTCCAAAGCATTTCTCTTATTTGGGTATGTGTCAAAGTTCCAAGGAGTTTCAAGAACTCCAAGCAATGCTTATACCCCAAATATCATTGCAAAATTAAATTAAAGTGTAGTGTGGAAAAGCCAGCCCTCAAATGTCCAATTTCAAAGGGAACTCAAAGGTCCCAAGGCAAGGCTCATAAGAGGGGGGAGACTTAGAATCTAAGAATAAGTGTATGTGCAGAGGAGGGGAAATGGTAAGCTGGTGGTCATGCCAAGCAATTTGAAGTGCTGGCATACCCCTGACCAGCTTGTCATTTTCAAATTGAGGAGTCAAGGCCTGTTGAACGTCAGGTTCAGACCTGGACAACCATTTGAAGGCTTCCAGACCACAAACTTTAACTCAGCATACATAGGGGAGTAAGGATGTAGGACTCATAACAGAAGCAGAATAAAAGGAGAAGTGGGAAAAGGGCATGATCAGCAATGAAACATACTGACATACTCTTTGCTTGGGGTCAAAATTTAGTTCATGGATAACAATTCATGTTGCCATGCCCTGTATCCCCACTTATAAACATATAGAGGGTAATGGGATAGGGATCAAGTATTTATAGGAAAGTAAAGCAAACAGTAGCATATGCGCGTGTCAAACTCTGCAAAGAATAGACATAGATATAAAGACTATAAGTAAACACATTGGGATGATGCTAGAATCAAAAGTAGGACGTACCAGTTTCAGGAAAATAAGTGAAAGTAGAAGTTTTGGTAAGCCAAATTGCGAGCAAGCAATGGAAAAGATCTCAAAAGAGAGTTGAGAGTTCAAAGAGTTTCTAATTGAGTAGTATGTAATTCGAAAAATCAGTGAATGATGATGGTCCAAAGTATAGAAGGGACGAGCCCTTTTATAGTGCAGCATGCAAGTAAGAAAAAGGTATGGAAATAACCTTGAAATCAATCTTCCTTTAATTAAGGGACTTTGATTTCAAACGAGTAAAGGCAATTAAGGAAAGGGTCAATCAGAATATATCCCAAGCAGTACAATAAAGGGTAAATACATAAAAGATATTTAAGGTAAAAGTCCAGTGGTACTTGATTTGTGAAAAACAAAGAAGGGAATCACTCAAACAACCAGTAAAAATCAGGGTTGAAAGCCTTGTTCGAATGAACCAAGTCAGAAAAGAAGTAAAGGAAGGTTTAATTAGGGAAAAATCAGTAACAATCAAGTAAGCAACATGAAAGGGATTCAGAATCAATTAACAGTTAACAAAACCTTTGAAAGAAAAGTTCTCATATATAAAGCACATAGACATGTCAAGCAAGAAGGATGTCATGCTAATTAGGAAAGACTAGCAGGAAAGTTTCAAAATCGTAAGCAAGAGGTTCAAGTTCAGTTCATAGACTCGGAGTGAGTCTGAGAGTTCAGGGTTTCAAAGTAGAACCCATGTCCAAACACAGAGTCTAACTTGCCAAAGAAACCCCCAAATCCTAGGATTTTTAAACTCGAATTCGATACAGGGATGAGAAAGCAAGCTATTGAAACAGACTCAGAGACCTCTTTCAGAGTCTCATGAGAAAAACATACAGACAAAATAGCAAGTTCAAGGCAAACAGAATATAGAAACTGATTTGAAGTACAGGGAACAAGTTTTAAGAAAATCTTGGGACTTAAACAAGTTCTGGAAATAAAGAGGTAGTGTAAACTTAAGGAAATAGTCGATGAAACATATTTAGAAAGATCTCAGACAAAGTCTGGTAAAGGCAAACAAAGGATATAAACTCAGTAGAAAAATACACTAAAGAAACACACAAGATAGACATGTGAGAGCATGATAGTGAAACCAGTAGAAGAGAGAATGGAGCACAATAGAAAAACCACATAATACAACAAACATAAGAACACATGAAAAAACATGCGAGTCAGAAAAGAGAAAACAAGAACATAGCATGAATCGATTCACACCAAGAAAAGAAGAAGAAGAAGAGTCAGAAACATTTTAAGAACCTTTTCAGAAACCCTAATCGAAAAGAAGTAATTTTTGAAAGAAAATCGGAGAAAACATTTAAGAAACTTAAGCGAAGCGCAAACGTGTACCAGATCTAAAAAATAATCAGAGAGAACATCGAGTAATTAGGGTTTTAGAAGAACCCTAAACGAGAAAGGCTTGGAAAAGTCTGATCTAAGTCGGATGAGGTCAGAATCTGGCTTAGAAGACCAAGATCCACCGGAGCAAAGCCGGAGATGGCCGGAATCCTTGAATTGGGGAAGGTCTGAGAGAGTAACATCGAGGTCAAACCTCGAGCCTTCGAGAAACCATGGTTTAAGGGAGAAGGGACGTGAGTTCAGGTCGTCCATGGCCTGAGAAGCCATGCACTCCGGTGAAAACACGGTGGAACAAGGTGGGAGGAAGCTACGGTTTCGAAGAACCTTTTGACAAAGTTTTGGATTTCAGAGGCGGCAGACTAAACGAAATGGCTAGAGTTAGGGGGTAATTGGGAATTAAAAATGGAAAAAGGAACGGGGACCGTTGATCTAGGAGATCAACGGTTGGGATTAGAGAGGGTAGGTTGGGAATGGGTTTGGGTCGATTAAAGTTGGGATTGGGTTAGGGAAATTGGGTCTAAGATTTGGGTTTAATTGGGGATTAAATTTGGGGCTAAAATTGAAATAAACTGGGCTAGTATTTAAATAGCCAATTTTCCCTTGTTTGATTTTATAAAAATAGTGAAAATGACTTTGAAAGAAAATTAAAACACTGAACCCATTGATAATACATAAATATTAATTTAAAAATACTGGAACTAATTTTATAACTATAAAACACTATTAATCGTAAAATACGCTATAATTGCAATTACATGCAATTTAGCTTTAAAATGCCTAGTAAATTTGTAAAAATATGCAAAAATCACCTTAATTATATTTTGGTGTAAATATGAGGATAAAATAATTTATTCACCAAAAGTAATAATTTTGGGAATAATTATTGGGTTTTGCAATACTAAAATATACAATAAATTGATTTTGAAAATCCTTAAAAAATTTGGGGAAAATGCGAAAATACTTGGGCATGCTTATATGCATATATATGTTATTTTGAAAGTATTTTGAGTGTAAAAAAATACTTAGGGAAAAATTGGGTATCAACAGCTGCCCCTATTTAGCCGGGAAGGATAAAAGAGTTGTCGGGTAAAGATATGATGGCCAATTTTGACCGAAAGAGACAATTTGCAAAGAATTCTGGCCGAGCTCTGGTTCCTGAGCTGCCATATCTCTGGTCTTACAAGCATCAATCCATATGTAGTTCAGGATCTATCGGCGGAATATGCCAATAGAGTTTTCGAAAGGAACGGACGCGATCTTTAGGTTGAGAAGGCTCGCTGAAGTCTAATAGGCAGCAAGAATTGGAGCAGGATCGCTCCTGCTGTGACGATCGTTGCTAGCCGGTGCTCCTGCAAGTGAGCAGTGCAAACATATATTGCGCATAAATTTAAACGTAATGCAAGTTTCCATCGGACCATGAATAGTCTTGCGCCTTTGCAGGAGGAGGTGCTTCGAACTCGAGTGGTATAGACATGTTTACTTCATCTTCCCTAGAAGGCTGGATCT
This sequence comes from Nicotiana glauca, assembly GCA_026770625.1. Taxonomy (NCBI): domain Eukaryota; kingdom Viridiplantae; phylum Streptophyta; class Magnoliopsida; order Solanales; family Solanaceae; genus Nicotiana; species Nicotiana glauca. The sequence goes on along the minus strand of MU736532.1, from coordinate 161,095 downwards.
GGACAACGATCAGATTGAGTGTGACTGTTGGTTTCTTTGGCTCGTAACCTTCAGCAATCAATCGAATCGACCCTTTGGGGCCCCAATCATCTTCTATCTCGATCATGTGAACGCCTCCACCCTTGTGTTCAGGTAGAGGGATGTTACGAACATTTGGAGCAGGCTCCTTATCCATAATAATCTTGTTGTCAATCAAGGCTTGATCTTATCCTTCAGAGAGCGGTACTTATCAATGGTATGCCCCTTCATGCTGGAATGGTATGCACAGGTTTTGTTTGGGTTGATCCATTGGAAAGGATTTTCTGGAGTTATGGAAGAGATAGGGGTGACGTAACCAGTAGCTTTGAGCCTTTCATACAACTGGTCAATTGGTTCGGCGATGGGTGTGTATTGTCTGGGAGGTTTGCGGTCAAAATTTGGTCTGGGTCTAGGGAAGTTTTGGTGAGTGGGAGGTGATTAATAGTGAGAGGGTTGAGTATTATAAGCTTGGTAGACGGGTGCGGGTTGAGAGTATCTGGGTGAAATAGGCTGATATATGAGAGGTGGAGGTGATTGGTAAGCAGGTGGTGGAATTTGGTAGAAAGGTGTGGGTGCTTGGTAGTTTGGGGTAGGCTGATATGTAAGTGGAGGTAATGGGTATGTTTGGTATTTTATTGGGGATTTTGTCCTCTGTGCAACCATCACGGCACTCACATCATTTTTCTTGGACGTGCCACTAGACTGTAGAGCCTTGTTGGTAGCCTGTAATGCTTCAAGGTTGGTGACCATACCAATTTTAATACCTTCCTCAATCCTCTCTCCCAGCTTGATGATATCGGAGAATTTCTAGCCCTCAATCAGCATTAACCTCTCGTAATATTGTGGTCCTAGGCTCGGACGAAAAACCTGTTCATCTGTTCTTCCTTTATAACTGGCCTGACCTTGGCAGCCTTTGATCTGCAACGAGTAGCATACTCGCGGAATGTCTCTGTAAGTTTCTTCTTCAAATTCTGAATGTAGAATACGTCTGGTGCATTCTCCGTATTGAATCTAAACCTGTCCATAAAATCGGATGCCATACCTACCCAGCTTGTCCACTTCTTGGGGTCCCGGCTAATGTACCAAGATAAAGCATCCCCTTTCAGACTTGACATTAAGAGCTTCATGCGTTTCTTTTCATCCCTCCCGACTCTAACCAGCTTGTCGTAGTTTGCCCTTAAATGGACTCTGGGATCCCCTGTTCCATCAAACATTTCAAACTTGGGAGTATTGTTACCCTCAGGAAGTTCGACATCTGGATGAATGCAAAGGTCTTCATAATTTAGCCCCTCAATACCTTTGTTTCCTTCAACGCCTTGGACTCGGCTAGTCAGCTTCTTGAGTTCTGCGGCCAGGTTCCTGATAAGAGAGCCTTTGTCATCAGACTCAGGTGTGCTTGAGTTTGGTTGAGTATAGTGTAGTATGGTTTCCACATAGATGGGAATGTTGTGGAGATGATCATTTGTGGTGTTTAGCGGTTCGGGGATGAGCAATGGAGTGTTGTTTGAAGTGTGGCATGTGTTGTAGTGTTAAATGTGAGTGGGTTGTTTTTGTGGTTTCGAGATGTTTTGTGGAGGTCCGGGATTTTGAGTGTTGGGAAAATTGATGTTTAGGGTGGTAAGGGAAAATGATAAGTTCGCCAAGCACTTGGTCCAGTTCTTCATGAAAGTTTAGTAACTTCTGTTCGAGCTGGGAAGCAGTCTCCTTGGCAACCGTAGTACCCTAAGGAATCTCTACCCTTTCAATTGTGTTTTCCTTTGTGATGTTTGAATCTCCCATTCTTCCGTTATTTTTGTTTCGGATAAGACTCGGAGGAGGAGGAGGTGGAGGGCCCTTGGATCTTGTGGAGTATGATGATGATGCCAGAGTGCACGAACTAACCTTTGGGGAGGGGAATAAAAATAAAAGAAAAACAAAAAGGTAACAAGTTAGTGCGGGTTATGAGAAGAAAACATTGCAGTATTTAAACACACAGTGCAAGAAAATAAATTGTGTCCTAATTTTAGGAGCCTCGTTGTGCCCGAGGTAGGCCTAGCGACAAATTAATTTGGAGAACTTATAATGCTAAAGGCCTCATTTTATTGATAAAAATAAGATGAATCCCAAATCGACATTAAATAACAGAAAGTAAAATGTCACTAATGGCCAATGGCCTTATTACATTAAAAGAAAGAAAGATTCCTAACTATTTGGTCCCAGAAAAACCTTCCCCAGACTCGGCATTTTTAGCTCTATCCAACAGCTTCATCATCTCGCGAAGTCCTAGCAGCAAATAAGCTCGGGCCAGATGTCCGCCCGCATTTCCCTCAGCGTTTTGACAGTCTTCAATCCTTTTGATGAACTTTCCTTCCAGCTCCACTATACGTTGTTCTAAGTATCCCAGTTGCTTGTTGGTGCAAATAGCCATATCCTTCCATTCTTCGATCAACTTTTTATGAGCTTCTTGAATTTCCTGATGCTCACTTTCGCTTTCCCGAACCCTCTTATGCAGCTAGTTATACTTGACCTGTGCTTTGGCCCTTTCATCGATAATCCTGTGACCTCGAACAAATCCAGTTAGGCTAACCCATCACGACCGTCTTCCAACCAATCCAGATAGTATGGAGTATAGCCAGTGTGATACCTGTCTGGTTCAATGGAATCCCTTCCCAGGATGATTTTGTAATGTCACATGTGTTGAGCTTGGCATTTGTATGGGCTATCGTCATCTTGAAAGTCGGCTATGAAGTGGCTTATCTTTTTGACCCTCGGTATAATCTGCTTCCTCCCTTCCTATCTCATAACTCGGAGAGGAAGGTAAGGGTAAGTTCCCCTCAGACCGATAAGTATAAGGAAAGGTGCATCCCTAGATCGGGTAATGAACTCCTCAGTAGGGAACCATTCAAACATCCATTGCACTTGGTCCTCTTTCAGATTGTCGAACAACTCTACCTGTCCTTTGGCATTTTCAGGTCGAGCAAACATGTTGGGCATATAGTTCATCCACCTTGGCCGATGGAAGGCGATATGATCATCCCAGTCTCTGCGCAGAATCTCTTACCGATATTCACCCTTTTGGAGGTGCTCCACAAGCTAGAGTTGGAGTACCAAGTTACAACCCTCAAAGTGCTTGGCCCCTCGTTGACAGTTCTCCAGGGCCAGATATATTTCCACAACGATCATAGGTACTATGCTAAAGGGTTGTCCGTCAATTCCCTCCATTAGTGTCCTAGTTCCCATTGGCAGTCTAGTATGGATCCTAGCCTTCTTCATAGGAAACACTATCATTCCCAGGAAGCAAAACATAAAGACGAAGACCCTTCTGTGGATATAACCCAATGAGGTAAGGGTGAATTCATTAGAGTAAGTGCACTAAGACTTGCTATAGCCATACCTCTCGTATAGATAATCGAAAGGTATGTAAGAATCCTTCAAACAAGTCAAATCTGGGTTCTTCTTCAAACCCATCATCTTGAGGAAACCCCTACCCTTGCGATTTTCCGGCATAAGTAGTCCCGGAGTCTCCCATGGAATTCCGGCCAAACCTCCTATTTCTTCTAGCAAAGGGGTCATTTCAATGTTCCCAAAGCTGAATACCGACCTATCTCCATCCCAGAATAGGGTAGCCGCCTCTATGATTTTGTTGTCGGGTTGGATTTTTAGGAGGGAAGGTAAATTTCCCAAGTATTTTCGGACGAGAGTTTGATCACTTGAATGAAGGTCTTCCCACCAACTTAGCAGCCTTGGGTGGATATTGGTGACCATGCCGATTCTGGGGACTTCGTGCCTCATTTTCTATAAGACAAAGGTGCTAGACCCTTTACCCCACCAAACTCGACTATTAAATATCAATAATTAGCATGAAAAGCATTTAGTGCTCCAAATAAATGGACAGAACATGGTGGCGTCCATTTGGGTTTCGAGGAAACCCGGTGGACTTTGGACGAGGCTATCTTAAAGAGTCATTATGTGGACAACATAACTGACTCGGCTAGGTTTGACCATGATGCATGCACAATTTGCATAGAGTAAAGTTTCTATGAGGTATTAGACCCGTACCCTTGAGCGGACTATTCAAGAAGGAAAGGCACGAAATCGTTGACTACACCATTGATCGACTGGTTTTACCGCAAATATGCCTTTACCAAATTTATGGGTGATAATATCGGAAGGGCGCAACCACGCATTATAAGTGTTGCTATGGTATTTTGTTTGGCACGAGTTGAATATGATGTTGAAGATGCAATTACAAGAATGAAACAAGTTGTTACATATTTGCACATTCATAATGATTATAATAATTCCTCATAATTACAACGGTATTGAAAGAAAGCGATAAAAGAAAACAATAAAGAAAGAGAAGACATGAAGAGCCAAGTGAGTTTTGTAGTAGAAGAAAAGATAAAGACAGTAATTAAATACAATTAAAGATGCAATAAAGTCACAAGTAGCATGCAATGGTAAAAGCCTAAAGAAATACCTAGCAGAGTCGCCATGCTGTTGCAAAATCGGGCTTGTTACATTTGTCAGGACAACTCGTTACCTTTTAGGAATTGGGTATTGGAATTGAAGAGTCGCCACCTAATGATTATAGTAAATTAGGACACTTAAGAAGGGTTTGAGTTGAAAAACCAGAGTTCGGGTAAGGGCTAGAAATTATCTCGAGGGGAAGGTGTTAGGCACCCCTCAAGATCCACTAGTGTGATCCCGACCATTTTACAATTGTGACTTTACAAGTAAGCAGTTAAGGCTCAAATAAGGGAAGTTCTCACATAAGTTTTGCAAGTAGATTGAAAGTTTGAAGAAAATAAAGAAGGCAGAAATTTTGAGGAAAATGATTTTAGACAAGTTTGAAAATAAACAAAAACAAGTAAAGTAAAGGGGGTCCTAGGTTTGTAAATAATATGAACCACATCAATGCAATACCTAGTAATCACTCCTCCAAAAGAGGGGCTACATGAGGTATTAGCGCACCGGTCATCATATCTATATCTACCAGTTCCCACCTTGTTAAGGTATTAAAGCGCGGAATGGTATCGTTACTTATTGCATGCTATTACCTGTCCCAATCCTATCAGTCCCGGAGGCATTTAGCACTACTAATCCTAAAAGGGGAGGGAGTTTTGGACTTTTCAGAGTTTAAAAGGATAAAAGTCTATGGCGATAAACAAAAAGCATATTAGACAGTTATGGGAACACATAACAGTTAAAAGGCTCAAATAAACCTCGTCAAATCAAAAAGAAAGCATTTAGTTTAGCATGTCTTACATGTACTGATTAGGTCTGAATTAAACATAAGCATTAGGGCAGGCTGGTTTATCACATATTTTTATATAAGAAGTCTGAATTAGGCCTGCCTGCTGGTTTTAATTATCAAAGATGATGCAGTTATAAAATTTTACCCTAAATCTTGACTAGGTGTTGAATGGAACCTATAGGCATGATATCGACCAGATTCAGTGACAAGACGGTAAACTGATAGTATAAAAGAGTGGTCAGTTACAAAGGCATAAACTCTGCAGGTGTTTAGACGTTATTACTACTAATTTTAGACGAGTTGGCGATTCCAGTTTAGTTAATAGCTCCTATATGCATACTTTCTAAGGGTTACTTATTTTAAACATTATTTTTAAACACTGTTATTGTTATGTAGAAATCCTATAGCCATATTGTCTATATGCAAAAATCCTATAGGCAGGTTGTCTATATGCAATTGGTTAGTTTTTTAAATCCCATAACAAGTTTGCCTACTGACGGATGCACATGCAAAAATGAAGAAAGTTATATAGGCATAGTGTCTATATGAAAATGCAGAATTTTAGAATCGACTTACAGGTATGGTATCTATAATGAAATTGCAGAAAACCCCTATGGACATGGTATCTATATGAGAATGCAGAAAATCCTATAAACATAGTATCTATGTGAAAAATGCAGAAAATATTATGGACATGGTATCTATATGAGAATGCAGAGTTTCAGTGAAAAATGCAGAACTTTAGAAATAGTAATTCCTATAGGCATGATCTCTAGTTGAGATGCAGAATTTTAGAAATTATTAGAATTTAGGAAATTGTATTTTCCTATAATCATGATATCTAGATGAAATGCAGAATTTCATAAATGGGAATCCCTAAAGACATGATATCTACCCCTTGCATGCATAGTTCCCCACCCTTTTTTACTAGCCGACCCCAAATGTTTATTACAAGATTATTACAGACCAGAATTAATCAAAATAAATAAAGTTACATCCGAAATCAAAATTCCAACCAAGGAGGGCCTAATTCAGACTCCTAGTCTGACATATGTAATAAACCAACTTCCAAAGATAAGGTTCTAAAGCCTTTCTCTTATTTGGGGATGTGTCAAAGTTCCAAGGAGTTTCAAGAACTTCAGGCAATACATACACGCCAAATATCATTGCAGAATTAAATTAAAGTGTAGTGTGGAAAAGCCAGCCCTCAAATGTCCAAGTTCAGAGAGAACTCAAAGGTCCCAAGGCAAGGCTCATAGGAGGGAGGCAGCACTTAGAATCTAAGAATAAGTGTAAGTGCAGGGGAGGGGAAATGATAAGCTGGTGGTCATGCCAAGCAATTTGAAGTGCTGGCACACCCCTGACTAGCTTGTCACTTTCAAATTGAGGAGTCAAGACCTGTTAAAGGTCAGGTTTAGACCTGGACAGCCATTTGAAGGCTGCCAGACCACAAACTTTAACTTAGCATACATAGGGGAGTAAAGATGTGGGACTCGTAACAGAAGCAGAATACAAGGAAAGATGGGCAAAGGGCATCATCAGCAATGAAACATACTGATATACTCTTTGATTGAGGTCAAAATTTAGTTCATGGACAACAATTCATGTTGCCATGCCCTGAATCCCAACTTATAAACATATAGAGGGTAATGGGATAGGGATCAAGTATTTACAGGAAAGTAAAGCAAACGGTAGCATATGAGCGTGTCAAACTCTGCAAGTAATAGACATAGATATAAAGACTATAAGTAAACACATTGGGATGATGCTAGAATCAAAAGTAGGACATACCAATTTCAGGAAAATAAGTGAAAGCAGAAGTTTTGGTAAGCCAAATTGCGAGAAAGCAATGCAAAAGATCTCAGAAGAGAGAAGAGAATTCAAAGAGTTTGTAATTGAGTAGTATGCAATTAAAAAATCAGTGAATAATGATGGTCCAAAGTTTATAAGGGACGGCCCCTTTTATAGTGCAGCAAGCAAGTAAGAAAAAGGTAAGGAAATAACCTTGAAATCAATCTTCCTTTAATTAAGGGACTTTGATTTCAAACGGGTAAAGGCAATTAAGGAAAGGGTCAATCAGAATATATCCCAAGCAGTATAATAAAGGGTAAATACATAAAAGATATTTAAGGTGAAAGTCCAGTGGTACTTGATTTGTGAAAAACAAGGAAGGGAATCAATCTAACAGCCTGTAAAAATCAGGGTTAAAAGCCTTGTTCGAATGAACCAAGTCAGAAAAGAAGTAAAGGAAGGTTTAATTGGGGAAAAATCAGTAACAATCAAGTAAGCAACATTAAAGGGATTCGGAATCAATTAACAGTTGGCAAAACCTTTGAAAGAAAAGTTCTCATATATAAAGCACATAGACATGTCAAGTAAGAAGGATGTCATGCTAATTAGGAAAGACTAGCAGAAAAGTTCTAAAATCGTAAGCAAAAAGGTTCAAGTTCAGTTCATAGACTTGGAGTGAGTCTGAGAGTTCAGGGTTTCAAAGTAGAACCCATGTCCAAACACAAAGTCCAACTTGCCAAATAAAACCCCAAATCCTAGGATTTTTAAACTCGAATTCGATACAGGGATGAGAAAGCAAGCTATTGAAACAGACTCAGAGACCTCTTTCAAAGTCTCATGAGAAAAACATACAGACAAAATAGCAAGTTCAAGGCAAACATAATGTAGAAACTGATTTGAAGTACGGGGAACAAGTTTTAAGAAAAGCTTGGGGCTTAAACAAGTTCAGGAAGTAAAGAGGTAGTGTAAACTTAAAGAAACAGTCGATGAAACTTATTTAGAAAGATCTCAGACAAAGTCTTGTAAAGGAAAACAAAGGATTAAAACTCAGTAGAAAAATATAGTTAAGGAACATACAAGATAGACATGTGAGAGCATGATATTGAAACCAGTAGAAGAGAGAATGGAGCGCATAGAAAAACTATATAATACAGCAAACATAAGAACATATGAAAAAACATGCGAGTCAGAAAAGAGAAAACAAGAACATATCAACACCAAGAAAAGAAGAAGAAGAAGAAGAGTCAGAAACATTTTAAGAACCTTTTAGGAAACCCTAATCGAAAAGAAGTAATTTTTGAAAGAAAATCAGAGAAAACGTTTAAGAATCTTAAGCGAAGCGCAAATGTGTACCAGATCTAAAAAATAATTAGAGAGAACCTCGAGTAATTAGGGTTTTAGAAGAACCCTAAATGAGAAAGGCTTGGAAAAGTCCGATCTAAGTTGGATGAGGTCAGAATCGGGCTCAAAAGACCAAGAGCCACCGGAGCAAGGCCGAAGATGGCCGGAATCCTTGAATCGATGAAGGTATGAGAGAGTACCATCGAGGTCAGACCTCGAGCCTTCGAGAAACCATGGTTTAAGGGAGAAGGGAGGTGAGTTTAGGCCGTCCATGGCCTGAGAAGCCATGCACTCCGGTGAAAACACAGTGGAACAAGGTGGGAGGAGGCTAGGGTTTCGAAGAACCTTGAGAGAGTTTGGGAGAGTTTTTGATTTCAGAGGCGGCGGACTAAACGAAATTGATAGGGTTAGGGGGTAATTGGGAATTAAAAAAGGAAAAAGGAACAGGGACCGTTGATCTGGGAGATCAACGGTTGGGATTAGAGAGGGTAAGTGGGAAATGAGTTTGGGTCGGTTCGAATGGGGCTTGGGTCAGGCCAAATGGGTCTAAGATATGGGTTTAATTGGGGGTTAAATTTGGTGCTAAAATTGAAATAAACGGGGCTAGTATTTAAATTGCCAATTTTCCCTTGTTTGATTTTATAAAAATAGTGAAAATTACTTTGAAAGAAAACTAAAAACCCTGAACCCATTGATAATATATAAATATTAATTTAAAAATACTGGAATTAATTTTATAACTATAAAACACTATTAATCGTAAAATAGGCTATAGTTGCAATTATATGCAATTTAGCTTTAAAAATGCCAAGTAAATTTGTAAAAATATGCAAAAATCACCTTAATTATATTTTAGTGTAAATATGAGGATAAAATAATTTATTCACCAAAAATAATAATGTTGGGAATAATTATTGGGTTTTGCAATGCTAAAATATACAATAAATTGATTTTGAAAATCCTTAAAAATTTGGGAAAAATACCAAAATACTTGGGCATGCTTATATATGCATATATAAGTTATTTTGAGTGTAAAAAATAATTAGGGAGAAATTGGGTATCAACAGCTACCCCTATTTAGCCGGTAAGGACAAAAGAGTCGTTGGGTAAAGATATGATGGCCAATTTTGACCGAAAGTGACGATTTGCAAAGAATTCTGGCCGAGCTCTGGCTCCTGATCTGCCTACATATCTTTGTTCTTACAAGAATCAAGCCATATGTAGTTCAGGATCCATCGGCGGAATATGCCAATAGAGTTTTCGAAAGGAGCGGACGCGATGTTTAGGTTGAGAAGGCTGGCTGAAGTTTGATAGGCAGAGAGAATTGGAGCGGATCGCTCCTGCTGCTACGGTCGTTGCTAGCCGGTGCACCTGCAAGTGAATAGTGCAAACATATATTGCGCATAAATTTAAACGTGATGCAAGTTCCCATTGGACCATGAATGATGTCTTTGGACGGTTAGGATGACCTCCTGGGCCATGAAGTGCGTAATAAAGGATTCGCAGGCTATGGGATGATATTCTCGGGCTATGAGAATGATGCCTCCGAACTATGATGCCTTTGAATAGGTTGGCGATCTTTCAGCCCATGAAATGCAGAAGGTAGCGATCTTTCAGCCAATTCAAGATGTAAATAAAAGGTGGCGATATTTTAGCCGATGCAAAATTTAAATGCGGGCGGCGATATTTCAGCCATGTGAGGAAAAAAATAAAGTGGCGATATTTCAGCCATGCAGGATTGAGGTAGAGCTTAACCCCAGAAGGCAGAAAAGTAGCCTTATGCAATGCAGATGGAGACATTGTTTAGTCTTGGAAGGCAGAAAGGTAGCCTTATGCAAATGCAGATGGAGACAATGCTTAGTCTCGGAAGGCAGAAAGGTAGCCTTATGCAAAATGCAAAGATGTGCAGATGGAGACAATGCTTAGTCTCGGAAGGTAGAAAGGCAACCTTATGCAAAATGTAGATGGAGGTAGAGCATAACCTCGGAAGGCAGAAGAGTAGCCTTATGAAATGCAGATGGAGACAATGCTTAGTCTCGGACGGCAGAGAGGCAGCCTTATGCAAAATACAGATGGAGGAAGAGCTTAATCTTGGAAGGCAGAAGAGTAGCCTTATGCAAGATGTAGAAAATGCAGATGGAGGTAGAGCTAAACCTCGGAAGGCAGAAAAGTAGCCTTATGCAATGCAGGAATGTAAAAGGGTGAACAGTAGTAAAATCTCTTAGCTGATAGCTGATTGCGATATCGTGGCTGCTCAGGATGTCGTGTACGAATAGTGATCGTAGATAGATGATGGTTTGGAGAGTTGCATTCCTAAAAGTATGAGTGTATAAATGCATTCCTCAATTTGCGACTTGGTTATTTGCACCCAATGAAAAGTCGTGAGTTTTGTAAAAAGGGGGGAAATGTTAGTTTGCCTTTCGTGGACTTTGCCTACTTTGCTTGTCTCTATTTTGGCGATACTGTGCGTATCATTGGGGTAATGTTTCTAAACAAAACAATTTGATAATAGACATGCATGATTTTTTAGCAAATATAGTAGATAGAAAGGCGAAATACATAAACGGCCCCTCCAAATTGTTCACAACGGTCAGTTGAACACCTCAACTGAGACTATTTCCAGCTAAACACTTCAAGTGGCTATTAAGTAGGCCAAGTAAACACCTGATTACAAATTGCCATATGTGTGAGTTGCACTTAATGATGACATGGCAAATGAACCAATCAAAAAATAAAACGTGTAATTTTGCCATAAAAATTTGACACACGTAATTAACAAAAAAATACATTTAAAAAAGAAAAAAACTTCTTCTTCTAAACCAGCGTTCCTCCTTCCCCTAACTTTTCTTCGAAGCTTTCTCAAACCCTTCCACTTACTCGTTGAACCCATGACACCATTTCATCTGCAAAAAATTGGGCAAAGAAAAATTTAGATTGAAACCTTGAAGGTTCTAATAACGATGGTGCAAAACGGTCCATGAGCAAGAACATAGTTGCTTCACACATTGTGTTTTCATTCTTGTTCTCTGCCATTGAAGAAGAGTAAGAAGAAGAAGAAGAATTCTGGATTTCTTCCATTTTGTCCCCTGATCTTTTCTTCTTCTAGGATTTCAACAAGAAAAGGCTTTTAGTTCTCACCTTTTCGCTTAGCTTTGTAATCTCACAAATACAAACATCAACTATTGATGCCATTTTCTTTTTTGGGCAAAGTTTCTCCCTTTATTTTTCTCTTTGCTTATGTAAGTAATCTCGAAAATATATAAAACTCAAATATGAAATTGAAAAGCAAAAAAGTATCTACTTATATAATATGAAATTAGAAGCTTTGGTAGGGATGACATTGGTTTGCTTTGGGTTTTCTTGTTTTTCATCTATGGTGAAATTTTTTTTGAAGAAGGGGAAGTAAAGATGAAGGTATGTGGGTCCACAAAAATAAAGGTTATTTTTTAAAACTAAAAATAAAAAGAAAAGAACACAATTCATGTCCTCACGCGCTCAATTTGTAGTAATACACAATTGATTTTCCATGTCAGCGCAAAGTATTTACCTGATATACTTTGTAAGTACTTGAAGTGTTTAACTGGAAATAGTCTCAGTTGAGGTGTTCAACTGACCGTTTTGAACAACTTGGAGGGGTTGTTTATGTATTTCGCCAAATAGAAATAGTTTTCTTTTTAGATGAACCAACGACTGCAACGTGGTTCAAGACAAGGGTCCTCCTCAAAATTCTGCCCCAATTTACTGGGCTGGCACTTATGACGGTTGCATGCGATGAAGGGCTGATAATCAACTTCGGAATTTCGAGGGTCCTCCTCAAAATTCGTCCCCAATTTCCAATAGTGGGGGAATGAAAATTTTATTGAATTGTGACCGAACCCATAGGGCTGCCTATGTATCCCCTCTTAAAAGGGAATCAGGTCAGGCGTAGTTCAGATTACATCATAAAGAAATCTTAAATGATTACACATAGTATCATTTTACTGCATCTGAATTGATTGGCTTTGCCCAGACTTCTCCATCCATTTCTGTAAGTATAAGGGCTCCTCCTATTAGAACCCGGTAAACCATGTACGGCCCTTTCCAATTGGGAGAGAATTTCCCTTTGGCTTCATCTTGATGCGGGAATATTTCTTCAACACCAGTTGTCCTGGTTTAAGCTTCCTCAGCTTGACTCTTTTGTTGAAAGCTCTGGACATTCTATTCTGATACAATTGACCATGGCAAACTGCATTCATTCTTTTCCCATCTATAAGGGCTAACTGCTCATAGCAACCTTTTACTCATTCTGCATCGTCTAGTTCCACTTCCTGTATAATCCTCAAGGAGGGAATTTCTACCTCAGTGGGAATGGCGGGCTCTGTACCATAAACCAGCATATAGGGAGTTGCCCTGGTTGATGTGCGGACTATGGTGAGATATCCCAATAAAGCAAATGATAGCTTCTCATGCCACTGCTTATGCTTTTCTATCATTTTCCTCAATATCTTATTGATATTCTTGTAGGCCGCCTCTACAGCTCCATTCATCTGAGGCCTGTAGGCTGTAGAGTTCTTGTGTTTGATCTTGAAGGTTTCACACATCGCTTTCATCAGGTCACTATTGAGATTTGAACCATTATCGGTAATGATCGACTCCGGAATGCCGAACCGACAAACGCTACGGTCGAGGACAAAGTCTGCCAGACCTTCTTAGTTACCGCCCTATATGATGCTGCTTCGAACTATTTGGTAAAGTAATCAATTGCCACTAGAATAAACCTGTGCCCGTTTGTTGCGGCAGGTTCGATAGGTCCGATAACATCCATTCCCCAAGTGGCGAATGGCCATGGCGAGCTTGTTGCGGTAAGATCGTTTGAAGGCACCTTTATCATATTTGCATGTATCTGGCGGCGATGGCACTTTCGAACATACTGGATGCAGTATGTTTCCATAGTCATCCAAAAATACCCTGCTCGGAATATCTTCTTTGCCAAGACAAAACCATTCATATGCGGACGCAGGTCCCTGCGTGCACTTCTTCTAATAACCTGGATGTTTCCTTTGCTTCAACATACCTTAGTAATCCCAAATCGGGAGTCCTCCTATACAGGATTCCTTAGCTGTGAAAGAAATTGTTGGATAACCTCCGAAGGGTGCGCTTCTGTGTAGCGTTTTCAAGTTCTGGATATTCTCCTGTTGTCAAATACCCTTTAATGTCATAGAACCATAGTTTTCCATCTACTTCCTCCTTAACATGAGCACAATAAGCTGGATGATCATAAATCTTTAACGGGATAGAATCAATGAAGTTCTTATCTGGATGCTGAATAATAGATGATAGAGTAGCTAATGCATCCGCGAACTCATTTTGCACTCTGGGGACATGCTGAAATTCTGTCTTTGTGAATCTCTTCCTCAACTCCTGTATGTGATGCAGATAAGAAAGTATCTTAGAGTTCTTGGTTTCCCACTCTTCTCGAACCTGATGTATGAGCAAGTTTAAGTCTCCGATCACTAGCAGTTCCTGAACATTCATGTCAATGGCCATCTTGAGCCCCAAGATGCAGGCTTCGTATTCGGCCATATTGTTGGTGCATGGAACCTGAGTTTGGCGGATACCGGGTAATCTTGGCCAGTTTCTGATACTAGGACTGCTCCTATGCCAACTCTTTTGAAATTTGCTGCTCCATCGAAAAACATTCTCCAACCGTTATAGGATTCTACAATATCTTCTCCTATGAAAGATACCTCTTCATCAGGAAAATACGTCTTTAGAGGTTTGTATTCTATGCCTACTGGGTTCTCGATGAGATGATCTAACAAATCTTGTCCTTTGACCGCCTTACAATGTCAAATTCACTTAGCAGGATTTGCCACTTTGTTAGCTTGCCAGTGGGCATGGATTTCTGAAAGATATACTTCATCGGGTCCATTCTTGATATGAGATAAGTAGTGTAGGCACAGAAATAATTCCTCAATTTTTGAGCTACCCAAGTCAGAGCAAAACAGGTGCGCTCTAATATAGAATAACGGGCCTTGTACGGGGTGAACGTCTTGCTGAAAGAGTAGATGGCTTGCTCCTTTCTCCCCATTTCATCATGTTGTCCCAGAACACAACTGAATTCCCAATTCAATACTGCAAGGTAGAGCAATAGCGGTCTACCTGGTTCGGGTGGAACCAAAACTGCCGTCGTTGACAGGTATTCCTTGATTCTGGCAAAGGCTTTCTGGCAATCATCAGTCCATTTAGTAGTGGTGTCCTTCTTCAACATTTTAAAGATGGGTTCACAAATGACAGTGGACTGAGCTATGAACCGGCTGATGTAGTTGAGTCTCCCCAGGAAACTCATCACGTCCTTCTTGTTCTTTGGCGATGGAAACTCTTGAATGGCCCTAACCTTTGATGGATCTAGTTCTATTCCTCGACGACTCATGATGAACCCTAGTAGCTTTCCAGCAGGAACCCCGAATGCACACTTGGTGGGATTCAACTTCAGATTGTACCTTCTTAGTCTATTGAAGAATTTCCTCAGATCTTCCATATGGTCAGCGACTCTCTTGGATTTGATGATGACATCGTCTGCATATACCTCGATCTCCTTGTGTATCATGACATGGAAAATAGTAGTCATGGCCCTCATGTAGGTGGCCCCAACATTCTTTAACCCAAACGGCATCATCTTGTAACAATACATTCCCCACGGTGTGATGAAAGCTATTTTCTCTGCGTCTTCTTCATCCATCCATATCTGATGATACCCAGCAAAACAATCGACAAATGACTGTAGCTCGTGCTTGGCACAGTTGTCAATTAGAATGTGTATATTTGGCAAGGGGAAGTCGTCTTTCGGACTGGCCCGGTTGAGATCCCGGTAGTCAACACAGACTCTAACCTTCCGATCCTTCTTCGGCACTAGCACAATGGTGGCTAAACGTGTTGGATATTCCACTACCCTGAGAACCTTGGCTTTGACTTGTTTGGTAACCTCTTCCATGATTTTCAGACTCATGTCAGGTTTGAATTTCCCGAGCTTCTATTTTACCAGCAGACATATAAGATTTGTTGGCAGTTTGTGAGCCACAATAGATGTACTGAGACCAGTCATATCATCATACGACCAGGAGAATATGTCCTCATATTCCCTTAGAAATTCCGTGTACTCTTTCTTATCTGATGGTGACAGGTGAAAACTGATGTGCGTTTCTTTGACATTCTCGGTGTCACCCAAGTTGACAATCCCAGTTTCATCCAAGTTAGACTCAAGCCTATTCTCAGAATCCTCAACTTCCTTAACGACCTCCTCTGGTATATCATCCTCTTTTGAGTCTATGTCCGTTTGTTGCGTTGTCTCGTTGCAAGTCACAATCGTCGGTTCATCAAGATAAGTAATAGTAATGTTGTGTAAATAATGTAAATGATAGAGAAAATAATAAGAGCGATATTTATAAAAAACTAAAATGATTTGATTAAATTTCATAATTGTTTTGAACATCGGAGCTCTTTTCGAAATTAAAGAAAATACGAAAAGGAAATCAGCTAGCAAAAAGTAAAACGTAATGCATGGTGCTTTGTTCAGCCTTGCTACCCCGAAGCTTTCTGGGCCCTGGTGGTTCTGATAGACCAATTATTGAGGTGTGCTCCTCGGCTCACAACTTGTATGGAAAGGCCTTCCTCCCTTTCCTCCTCGAAAATGACACAGCAGTCCATATTATTGTCCTCCAGAAACAGATTTTTCATTGCTGCCAATGTTTCCTCTTCTTCTGACCCATATATGATATCTGCTGGTTGGAAAGTCTGCTCCAGACGAGGTATCAAATGCTCTAGTAGATAGTAGGGACCGTGCCATGGTGGCGACCAGTGGTTGAACTCCTCCCAAGTGTATTCATACTCTAAACCAAAAATAGTACCGTGTTTCTTCAGCTTGATGGGTTTGGCGATACCCTAGAGGTTTTTGCCAAGTCGCTTTCCGGGCTCATATCCATACCAATTCAGGATACTTTCAATCTTGTTATCCCACCATTTATCTTTGTCCACGGCGTTGACCCGCTCAATGTGATGGTAGGTTTATCCGCCTATTCTCCTTCTTTCTCCAATCATCGGGCTGGTCTGGCGACTATATATGGGGTTGCTACAATCGCCATGAATAATCACCTCTTGGTAATTCTATTCGAACTTCACTTCCTGGTGCAGGGTTGATGCTACAGCTCCGGTGGCATGAATCCAGGGCCGCCCCAACAGTAATTGTAGGATGCTGGGACGTTTATCACTTGAAAGTCAACGTCGAACTAGGTTGGTCCCATTTGCAGACATATACTGATCTCCCTAATAGTGGACCTTTGGGACCCATCGAAGGCTTAGATTGATGGCCCCATCTTTGATCTCATGTAGGCTCTTCCCCGGCATTCCGAGAGTTATCAATGGACAGATATTGAGACTGGATCTTCCATCGATCAGAACTCTAGTGATGAAATAATCTTCGCATTACACAGTGATGTGCAACGCCTTGTTATGGCTCAGCCCTTCTGGTTGCAACTCATCCTCGTGGAAAGTGATTTTATGGCTCTCCAGTACTTGTCCTACCATGTTCGCCATTTCTCCTCCAGTTATGTTGCTGGGCACATATGCCTCGCTCATCACTTTCAATAAGGCATTTTTATGTGCGTAAGAGCTCTGTTACAGGGCTAAGATGGAGATCTAGGTTGGCGTTTTGTTCAATTGATCAATGAATGAATACTCTTTTGCTTGTATCTTCATCTAGAGGTCATCAGGCCCGATTTTAGTGATGGCTAGTCGTCCAGAGGGTTGCTTACTGGACTCGACCTTGCCGGTTCTGGTCATACCTTGTGCCTCAATTGCTTTTCCAATTTTGGCTTTCCCTTTCCTTCTTGCTTCGGCCGTGTAATCCCAAGGAATGACATTCGTATAGAATGGTGCTATGGTTGACATAGCTACTGGAATGGATACCCTTCCTTTGGAAGGTAATACGGCCACTTCAAATGGTACCGGTGCTTTCGGGGATCCGAACTCGACCTCAATTGGTCCCGCGCCTTTGCAGAAGGAGGTGCTTCAAACTCGAGCGGTATAGACATTTTACTTCATCGTCCCTAGAAGGATGGATCTGGATAACGATCTGATTGAGTGTGACTGTTGGTTTCTTTGGCTCGTCACCTTCAGCAATCAATCCAATCAACCCTTTGGGGTCCCAATCATCTTCTATCTCGATCATGTGAACGCCTCCACCCTTGAGGTCAGGTGGAGGGTTGTTATGAACATTTGGAGCAGGCTCCTTAGCCACAATAATCTTGTTGTAAATCAAGACTTGGATCTTATCCTTCAGAGAGAGGCACTTATCAATGGTATGCCCCTTCATGCTGGAATGGTATGCACAGGTTTTGTTTGGGTTGATCCTTTGGAAAGGATTTTCTAGAGTTATGGCAGGGATGGGGGTGACGTAACCAGCAGCTTTGAGCCTTTCATACAACTGGTCAATTGATTCGGCGATGGCTGTGTATTGTCTTGGAGGGTTGCAGTCGAAATTTGGTCTGGGTCTAGGGAAGTTTTGGCGAGTGGGAGGTGATTAATAGTAAGAGGGTTGAGTATTATAAGCTTGGTAGACGGGTGCGGGTTGAGAGTATCTGGGTGAACTAGGCTGATATGTGGGAGGTGGAGGTGATTAGTAAGCACGTGGTGGAATTTGGTAGGAAGGTGTGGGTGCTTGGTAGTTTGGGATAGGCTCATATGTAAGTGGAGGTAATGGGTAAGTTTGGTATTTTATTGGGGATTTTTTCCTCTGTGCGACCATCACGGCACTCACATCCTTTTTCTTGTACATGCCACTAGACTGTAGAGCCTTGTTGGAAGCCTGTAATGCTTTAAGGTTGGTGACCATACCAGTTTTAATACCTTCCTCAATCCTCTCTCCCAGCTTGATGATATCGGAGAATTTCTGACCCTCAATCAGCATCAACCTCTCGTAATATTGTGGTCCTGGGCTCGGAATAAAAACCTGTTCATTTGTTCTTCCTTTAAGGCTGGCATGACCTTGGCGGCCTCTGATATCCAATGAGTAGCATACTCGCAGAATGTCTCTGTAGGTTTCTTCTTCAAATTCTGAATGTAGAATACGTCCGGTGCATTCTCCATATTGAATCTGAACCTGTCTATAAAATCGAACGCCATACCTACCCAGCTTGTCCACTTCTTGGGGTTTTGGCTAATGTACCAAGATAAAGCAACCCCTTTCAGACTTGATATTAAGAGCTTCATGCGGATCTTTTCATCCCTCCCGACTCTGACCAGCTTGTCGCAGTACATCCTTAAATGGACTCTGGGATCCCCTATTCCATCAAACATTTCGAACTTGGGAGGTTTGTACCCCTCAAGAAGTTCGACATCTGGATGAATGCAAAGGTCTTCATAATTCAGCTGCTCAATACCTTTGTTTCCTTCAATGCCTTGGACTCGGCTAGTCAGCTTCTTGAGTTTTGTGGCCATGTTCCTGATAACAGAGCCTTTATCATCAGACTCAGGTGTGCTTGAGTTTGGTTGAGTATAGTGTGGTATGGTTTCCACATCGATGGGAATGTTATGGAGATGATCATTTGTGGTGTTTAGCGGTTCGGGGATGAGCAATGGAGTGTTGTTTGAAGTGTCTCATATGTTGTTGTGTTGAGTGTGAGTGGGTTGTTTTTGTGGTTTCGAGATGTTCTGTGGAGGTCCGGGAATTTGAGTGTTGGGAAAGTTGATGTTTGGAGTGGTAAGGGAAAATGATAAGTTCGCCAAGTTCTAAACTTGGTCCAATTCTTCCTGATAGTTTAGTAACTTCTGTTCGAGCTGGGAAGCAGTCTCCTTGGCAACCGGAGTACCCTAAGGAATCTCTACCCTTTCAATTGTGTTTTCCTTTCTAATGTTTGAATCTCCCATTCTTCCATTATTTTTGTTTCGGATTGGATTCGGAGGTGGAGGGCCCTTGGATCTCGTAGAGTATGATGATGATGCCAGAGTGCACGAACTAACCTTTGAGGGGGGCGGAATAAAAATAAAAGAAAAACAAAAGGGTAATTAGTTAGTGCGGGTTTTGAGAAGAAAACATTGCAGTATTTAAACACACAGTGCAAGAATATAAATCGTGTCCTAATTTTGGGAGCCTCATTGTGCCTGAGGTAGGCCTAGCGACAAATTAATTTGGAGAACTTACAATGCTAAAGGCCTCATTTTATTGATAAAAATAAGATGAATCCCAAATCGACACTAAATAACAAAAAGTAAAATGTCACTAATGGCCAATGGCCTTATTACATTAAAAGAAAGAAAGACTCCTAACTATTTGGTCCCAGAAGGACCTTCCCCAGACTAGGCATTTTTAGCTCCATCCAACAGCTTCATCTTCTCGCGAAGTTCTAGCAGCAAATAAGCTCGGGCCAAATGTCCGCCCGCATTTCCCTCAGCATTTTGACAGTCTTCAATCCTTTTGATGAACTTTCCTTCCAGGTCCACTATACCTTGCTCTAAGTATCCCAATTGCTTGTTAGCGCGAATAGCCATATCCTTCCATTCTTCGATCAACTTTTGATGAGCTTCTTGAATTTCCTGATGCTCACTTTCACTTTCCCGAACCCTCTTATGCAGCTGGTTATACTCGACCTGTGCTTCGGCCCTTTCATCGATAATCCTGTGATCTCGAACAAATCCCGGTTGGCCTAACCCATCTCGACCGTCTTCCAACCAATCAAAATAGTATGGAGTATAGCCAGCGTGATACCAGTCTGGATCAATGGAATCCCTTCCCAGGATGATTTTGCAATGCCACATGTGTTGAAAGTCATCTCTGAAGTGGCACATCTTTTCGACCCTCGGTATAATCTGATTCCTCCCTACCTGTCTCATAACTCGGAGAGGAACGTAAGGATAAGTTCCCCTCAGACCGATAAGTATAAGGAAAGGTGCATCCCTAGATCGGGTAATGAACTCCTCAGTAGGGAAACATTCAAACATCCATTGCACTTGGTCCTCTTTCAGATTGTCGAACAACTCTACCTGTCCTTTGGCATTTTCAGGTCGAGCAAACATGGTGGGCATATAGTTCATCCGCCTTGGCTGATGGAAGGCGATATGATCATCCCAGTCTCTGCGCAAAATCTCTTACCAATATTCACCCTTTTGGAGGTGCCCCACGAGCAAGAGTTGGAGTAGCAAGTTACAACCCTCAAAGTGCTTGGCCCCTCGTTGACAGTTCTCCAAGGCCCGATATATTTATGTGACGATCATAGGTGCTATGCTAAAGGGCTGTCTGTCAATTCCCTCCATTAATGTCCTAGTTACCATGGCCAGTCTAGTATGGATCCTAACCTTCTTCATAGGAAACATTATCATTCCCAGGAAGCAAAACATAAAGACGAATACCCTTCTGTGGATATGCCCCAATGAGGTGAGGGCGAATTCATCCGAGTAAGTGCGGTAAGACTTGCTATAGCCATAACTCTCGTACAGATAATTGAAAGGCATGTAAGAATCCTTCAAACAAGTCAAATCTGGGTTCTTCTTCAACCCCATCATCTTGAGGAAACCCCTACCCTTGCGATTTTCCGGCATAAGTAGTCCCGGAGTCTCCCATGGAATTCTGGCCAAACCTCCTATTTCTTCTAGTAAAGGGGTCATTTCAATGTTCCCAAAGCGGAATACCGACCTATCTCCATCCCAGAATAGGGTAGCCGCCTCTATGATTTTGTTGTCGGGTTTTTTAAGAGGGAAGGTAAATTTCCCAGGTATTTGCGGACGAGAGTTTGATCACTTGAACGAAGGTCATCCTACCAACTTAGCAGCCTTGGGTAGATATTGGTGACCATGCCGAATCTGGGGATTTCGTGCCTCATTTTCTATAAGACAAAGGTGTTAGACCCTTACCCCCACCAGACACGACTATTAAATATCAAGAATTAGCATGAAAAGCATTAAGTTCTCCAAATAAATGCACAGAACATGGTGGCATCCATTTGGGTTTCGAGGAAAACCGCTGGTCCAAAAAATCAGTGAATGATGATGGTCCAAATTATATAAGGGACGTCCCCTTTTATAGTGCAGCAAGCAGGTAAGAAAAAGGTAAGGAAATAACCTTGAAATCAATCTTCCTTTAATTAAGGGACTTTGATTTCAAATGGGTAAAGGCAATTAATGAAAGGGTCAATCAAAATATTTCCCAAGTAGTACAATAAAGGGTAAATACATAAAAGATATTTAAGGTGAAAGTCTAGTGGTACTTGATTTGTGAAAAACAAGGAAGGGAATCAATCTAACAGCCTGTAAAAATTAGGGTTGAAAGCCTTGTTCGAATGAACCAAGTCAGAAAAGAAGTAAAGGAAGGTTTAATTAGGGAAAAATCAGTAACAATCAAGTAAGCAACATTAAAGGGATTAAGAATCAATTAACAGTTGGCAAAACCTTTGAAAGAAAAGTTCTCATATATAAAGCACATAGACATGTCAAGCAAGAAGGATGTCATGCTAATTAGGAAAGACTAGCAGGAAAGTTTTAAAATCGTAAGCAAAAATGTTCAAGTTCAGTTCATAGACTCGGAGTGAGTCTGAGAGTTCAGGGTTTCAAAGTAGAACCCATGTCCAAAGCTAAAGTCCAACTTGCCAAAGAAACCCCCAAATCCTAGGATTTTTAAACTCGAATTCGATACAGGGATGAGAAAGCAAGCTATTGAAAAAGACTCAGAGACCTCTTTCAGAGTCTCATGCGAAAAACATACAGACAAAATAGCAATTTCAAGGCAAACAGAATGTAGAAACTGATTTGAAGTACGGGGAACAAGTTTTAAAAAAAGCTTGGGACTTAAACAAGTTCAGGAAGTAAAGAGGTAGTGTAAACTTAAGGAAACAGTCGACGAAACATATTTAGAAAGATCTCAGACAAAGTCTGGTAAAGGCAAACAAAGGATTAAAACTCAGTAGAAAAATACAGTAAAGGAACACACAAGGTAGACATGTGAGAGCATGATATTGAAACCAGTAGAAGAGAGAATGGAGCACAATAGTAAAACCACATAATACAGCAAACATAAGAACACATGAAAAAACATGCGAGTCAGAAAAGAGAAAACAAGGAAGAAGAAGAAGAAGAGTCAGAAACATTTTAAGAACCTTTTCAGAAACCCTAATCGAAAAGAAGTAATTTTTGAAAGAAAATCGGAGAAAACTTTTAAGAAACATAAGCAAAGCGCAACCGTGTACCAGATCTAAAAAATAATCAGAGAGAACCTCGAGTAATTAGGGTTTCAGAAGAACCCTAAATGAGAAAGCTTTGGAGAAGTCTGATCTAAGTCGGATGAGGTCAAAATCAGGCTCAGAAGACCAGGAGCCACCGGAGCAAGGCCGGAGATAGCCGGAATCCTCGAATCGGTGAAGGTCTGAGAGAGTACCATCAAGGTCAGACCTCGAGCCTTCGAGCAACCATTGTTTAAGGGAGAAGGGAGGTGAGTTCAGGCCGTCCATGGCCTGAGAAGCAATGCACTCCGGTGAAAACACGGTGGAACAAGGTGGGAGGAGGCTAGGGTTCCGAAGAACCTTGAGAGAGTTTGAGAGAGTTTTTGATTTCAGAGGCGGCGTACTAAACGAAATGGCTAGGGTTAGGAGGGTAATAAGGAATTAAAAAAGGAAAAAGGAACGGGGACCGTTGATCTGGGAGATCAACGGTTGGGCTTAGAGAGGGTAGGTGGATAACGGGTTTGAGTCGGTTCGAATGGGGCTTGGGTCAGGGAAATTGGGTCTAAGATTTGGGTTTAATTGGGGGTTAAATTTGGGGCTAAAATTAAAATAAACGGGGCTAGTATTTAAATAGCCAATTTTCCCTTGTTTGATTTTATTAAAATAGTGAAAATGACTTTGAAAGAAAATTAAAAGCACTGAACCCATTGATAATACATAAATATTAATTTAAAAATACTGGAACTAATTGTATAACTATAAAACACTATTAATCGTAAAATAGGCTATAATTGCAATTATATGAAATTTAGCTTTAAAAATGCCAAGTAAATTTGTAAAAATATGCAAAAATCACCTTAATTATATTTAGGTATAAATATGAGGATAAAATAAGTTATTCTCCAAAAATAATAATTTTGGGAATAATTATTGGATTTTGCACTGCTAAAATAGATAATAAATTGATTTTGAAAATCCTTAAAATATTTGGAAAAAATGCCAAAACACTTGGGCATGCTTATATTTATATATATATATATATATATATATATATATATATATATATATATATATATATATATATATATATATATATATATATATATATATATATGTGTGTGTGTGTGTGTGTGTGTGCGTGTGTGTGTTATTTTGAAAGTATTTTTAGTGTAAAAAATACTTAGGAAAAAATTGGGTATCAACACAGGACGACACACTAGGCCGAATAAACCTCTTATCGAGGAGTTCCGAAAGGTGCTCATTCAACTCCTTCAACTCTATTAGTGCCATACGATACTGTGGAATAGAAATGGGCTGAGTGCCCGGCACCAGATCAAAACCAAAATCAATATCCCTTTACGGTGGCATGCCCGACAAGTCTGTAGGAAATACATCGGGAAAATCCCTCACAACGGGAACAGAATCAATACTGGGAGCCTCAGCACCGACATCCCTCACAAAGGCTAAATATGAAAGACAACCCTTCCCAACCATACGCTGGGCCTTCAAGAATGAAATTATCCTACTGGAACATAATCAGTCAAACCTCGCCACTCAATTCGTGGCACATCCGGCATAGCCAATGTCACTATCTTAGCATGACAGTCCAAAATAGCATGACATGGAGACAACCAATCCATGCCCATTATCATGTCAAAGTCCACCATACATAGTAATAATAGATCCACTCGGGTCTCCAGACCCCCAATAGTCACCACACATGACCGGTACACATGGTACACAATAATAGTATCGCCCACCAGAGTAGATACACAAACAGATGAAACAAGAGACTTACGGGGCATATCCAAATAACGAGCAAAATATGATGACACATAAGAAAAAGTGGAACCGGGATCAAATAATATAGAGGCATCTCTGTGGCAGATTGAGACAATACATGTAATCACAGCATCTGAAGCAATAGCATCGAGTCTAGTTAGAAATGCATAGCAACGGGCTTGACCACCACCTGATCGACCCCCCCCTCTCTAGGGCGGCCCCTAGCTGACTGACCTCCACCCATAGTTGGCTGGGTGGGTGATAGTGAAGTAACTGGCGCTGAAGTCGATGGTTGGTTCCTCTGCTGATATGAACCTCCAAGACGACGATGACATTTCCTCCACATATGACCCAAATCTGCACACTCATAGCAACTGCCGGGTGCTGGAGACGGGGACTGAAGGACCCCTAGCACCGAAATGATGACCCTTAGCACCTAAATGATTAGCCGATGCACCTGGCATAGAAGAGCCCTAAACTGATGGAGCACGAGATGAACTCTAAGCTGGAAGGGCACTGAGTGATGAATGACCCTGATGAGAACTGTGAGAACCATAACCCGATGACTCCCCATGATAACCTGGGCGAGCTGGCTGAGCATGTCTGAATGGACGACATCTGCCGTGCTGAAACTGACCCCTCGACGGAGCACCACCATAACTACCAGATCCTTGAGGCCACTTTACCTCCCTTTCATCTCACTCCTAGCGACGAACTGACTCAATCTTACGAGCAATGCCTACAACCTTCTCAAAAGTAGCACCAGACACCCTCTCGCCCATCATGAGAATACGAAGCTGATATGTGAGGCCATCAACGAACCTCTTGTTCCTTTCTCTATCTATCGGAACCAACCAAACTGCATAATGATCTAACTCTAAGAACCTCATCTCATACTGCATCACAGTCATATCTCTCTGATGCAACCACTCGAACTGCCTATACAGCTCCTCTCTGCGAGACTGCGGCACATACTTCTCCAGAAAAAGAATGGAGAACTGCTGCAAGGTAAGGGGTGCTACACCAACAGGCCTACGCCTCTCATAAGCCTCCTACCAAGTGAAGGCGGCTCCAAAAAACTAAAAAGTAGTCAAAGTGATCCCGCTAGTCTCTAGAATACCCGTTGTGTGAAGAATCCTCTAACACTTGTCTAAGAAACCCTAGGCATCCTCACCCTCTGCACTACTGAAAGTCGGAGGCTGAAATCTACCAAACCTCTCCAACCTGCGCTGCTCGTCCTTTGGCATGGCAGGAGCTACATAGTCCTGAGCAGCTGCAACCAGCTGGGTTGGATGCGCCCCCGGTGTATGAAGTCTCTACACGACCTGCTCAGGTATGCGAGGGGATGGAGTCTGAGTGCCTCTCCCGGCCTGAGAAGTAGCTGTAGTAGTAGTAAATGAGATCGCTTGAGCTAGGCCAGTGCATACTGATAGAATCTGAGCCAGGGCCTCCCGAAGACCCGGAATCACAATAGGCACAACTGGTGCCTGAGCTGGTGCTGCTAGAGCATCCACAACTGTGACCTGATCCTGAACTGGGGCTGCTGGTAGATCAATAGGTGCTGCCGTAACTGCTGTGTGGGCCACACCCTGCCCCTACCGCAACCTCGACCGCATCCTCGGCCTCTAGTGGCCACAATTGGTGGTACTGGTGGTCGTCCATCCTGACCGGTAACGCGTGTCCTCGCCATCTGTGAGAAAATAGAATAACAGAAGTTTAGTACTCGGATCAACAGATTCGCACAACAAGAATTTCAAGAATATGAAGTTTTTCCTAAATATTCTGCAGCCTCTCGAGGATAAATACAGACGTCTCTGTACCGATATATGAGACTCTACTAAACTTGCTCATGACTCATGAGACCTATGTAACCTAGGCTCTGATACCAACTTGTCACGACCCTAAAACCAAACTCGATCCTCATGGCGCCTATCGTGAAGACAAGGTCAGACGACAAAACACCCAATTCATTTAACACAATTAAAATAACACAATTTAAGTCGTTAACATGATTAAATCCCAAAAGAAATAGTGAAACAGTACAACTTGCGGAACAAACACAACCCGACATCGGGGTGTCACCAGTCATGAGCATCTAACTTAAGTCTAAAAGTATGAAAAGTGTATGCAGTCTATTACAAAAATAGATCAAGGAAAAATAATATAGGAGGGAGAAACACTGGGTTGTGAACGCCAAGCAGCTACCTAGTGGACTCCAAATGGCCTGCCGGGAGCAATCAACCCTCACTGGCGGGACCTGAAACTCCTGAATCTGCACACAGGATGCAGGAAGTAAAGTGAGTACTCCAAATCAGTGAGTAATTACAACAAATGAAGACTGAGCGATAAGAAATCACGTAAACACAACAACATGCTATAAGAGGCAGTGTAAAACCAATAAAATGCGATTAAACAGTGAAATATTATAAAAACACCTTAGTTCAGTATAAGATTTTTTTAAACACCTTGTTAAAAGTTAAACAAGTAAATGAAAAATAGCTAGAAAAGGTAAATACATAAAATCCGCCCCTCGGGCACAATGTCAACAGAATCAGCCCCTCGGGCAATAACATGGAACAACACCAGCCCCTCGGGCTATATCACATATCACATTGGGTACCCATGCTCACTAGGGGTGTACAGACTCCGGGAGGGGACCCTTACATCCCAAGCACAATATCAAGCTATCTCATGGCATAATCAATAGGCTCTCGGCCTCATATCAAGTCACCTTGTGGCGTACAACTCAGGCCCTCGGCCACATAATCATAATCAGTACAACACTGCTGCAGCATGTTGCCCAATGCTATAATAACCTCACAACACGGGCCCTCGACACTACTCAGTCAAATATCTCTAAAAGCCACTCGGGCACAGTAAAATATGATGCTCAGCCCAAAATATCATTTAAAGTGTTAAAATAGAGTAAACATGGCTGAGTTATGAAAACAATATAATATAACATGACTGAGTACATATATAAAATTAAAATGGTGAGTAAATAGCAGTAAAAATTCCCTAAAGGTCCAAATAGTTGGCACGAGGCCCAAATATGTCATTAAGCCCAAAACATGATGATGGCAAACAGTGTTCAATCAAATACGCGGTAAACAGTCATTCGAGATGGACTTAGTCACAATCCCCAATGGTGCATGGACACACGCTCGTCATCTAGCATGTGCGTCACCTCAATATAGCACAATGATGTATAATTCGGGGCTTCATACCCTCAGGACAATATTTACAATCATTACTCACCTCTATCCTGTCCGAACTCTAGCCCGCGTGCCCTTTCCTCTCGAATCGGCCCCCGGATGCTCCAAATCTAACCAAAATCAATGCAAAACCATCAAAATATGCTAAGAAAACAAAGCCCACTCAAAAGAAATCAAATTATAACACAAATCTCGAAATTGGCCAAACCCGACCCCGGGGCCCATGTCCCGGAATCCAATAAAAATTACATCAATAAACTCATTATCGCTCCCCGAGTTTATACATATCAAAATCATCAAAATCCAACCACAAATGATCCCTCAAATCCCTAATTTTAGGTCTCCAATTACAAGCCCTAGTTCTTCAATATTTGGGCTAAAATTCAACAATTTTCATGATTAATTAGGTAGAAATCACATTAGGATTGAGTATTAAGTTCATAAATGTTACCTCCAAGTGTTCCCCTTTGATTCCCTCTTCAATCCCCTTCAAAAAAGCTTCAAATTCGCCCAAAAATGGAAGAACTTAGGCTAAAAATCGCGGAAATGGGTCTTTTAAACATTCTGCCCAACACTTAAAACTTCTTAATAGCGATCGCGGGACCTCCATTGCGATCGCGAAGCATAAGCTTCTCATAACACAAATTTACCCTATGCGAATGCATCATCTCCCATGCAAACGTGATGCTCAAACATCCTACACCTACGCGATCGCAGACAAAAGACCGCGCTCGCGATGCACAAACTCATGGTCAACCTCTGGTCCACTTAACCCTACGTGAACACGACCTTCCATACGTGTTCGCGAACAATAACCTCACCATCTCATGTGATCACATCACCAACTTCTCGAACGCAAAGAACAACCTCGACTGCCCCTACAAAAGCTCTACGTGATCGCGAGGCTTCTCACGCGGTCGCGAAGAAGAAAAACCTGCAACAGCTGATGCCAAAAATCGACAACTTCTCAACTATGCATTTTGGCACGTTTAACCAACTGAAACTCACCTGAGGCCCTCAGGACCTCAACCGAACATGACAACATATCCCATATCATCATTCAAACTTGTTCCAACCTACAGAACACTCAAAACAACACCAAAACACCAAATTTGCATCGGATTCAAGCCTAAGAATTTCAAAATCTTCCAAATTTCGCTTTCGATCAAAAAATCTATTAAACCACATCCGAATGACATGAAATTTTGCACACACATCTCAAATAGCACAATGGACCTTCTATAACTCTCGTACTTCCTTTCTGACCCATATATCAAAATCTCACCTATCAATCAAAAAATGCTAAAATTTTAATTTCGCTAATTCAAGCCTAAATCTACTTCGGACCTCCAAAACACATTCCGATCACGCTCCTAAGTCCCAAATCATCTCCTGGAGCTATCCGAACCATCAGAATTCACATCCGAGCCCTATTTCACATAAGTCAACGTCCGGTTGACTTTTCTAACTTAAGCTCAGTCAAAAGAGACTAAGTGTCTCAAACCTCACCAAAACCTTTCCGAACCCGAGCCAACCAAACCGATAACATATAATACCGATAATCAAAGTAATAAAAAGTATAAACGGGAAAAACAGAGCGGTAACTCATGAGACGACTGGTCGGATCGTCACATGACGGAACTCCTTTCCGTAGTCGTCTTCATACAGTTTTAACTACGGTCAAAATATTAAGACTTAAGCATTTAATTTAGGGACTAAGTGTCCCAAAACACTCCAAAAACCAAAATGAAATCTCTCAACAAGTCACAACAATAGAAAAAGATACGGGGGAAGCAGTTAATAAGGGATAGGGGCTCTAACTCTCAAAACGACCATCTGGGTCATTACATTATTGATGTTGTATTAAGTTGGAAAGGTATAAACTATGATAACATCATCACCATCTTCGTCTCTTAGAACATCTCCCATCCCAGCTTTGCCACTATCCTTAACAAAAATTCCATCAGTGTTCAGTTTGAATTGAAATTCGCTTTTAGATCCAAGGGCCGAACTCACAGAACTACAACGGTGCAGGAAGGGGGGTGTTCAAGGAAACCCTATTCATTGGAAAATTACACTGGGATACAAGGCCGAAATTAATTTTTATGTATATATAGTAGACTTTGAATTTTCTTAACTTTCTCATGTATTTACACTATTGTGACCATTTT
Organism: Nicotiana glauca; assembly: GCA_026770625.1. Lineage (NCBI taxonomy): Eukaryota > Viridiplantae > Streptophyta > Magnoliopsida > Solanales > Solanaceae > Nicotiana > Nicotiana glauca. Next base: position 131,358 of record MU736532.1, on the reverse strand, counting down.
TTCTATTGTAGATATTTGACTGTCATATGAACGATAACTAAGTATTAGGTTTTTATACCTAACTATATAATTAACCTTAAGAATCAACAAATCAAAGTAAAAATGCATGACACTTAATCATTCGTATGAACTCGCTATTTCATTTTGCAGTTTCGCAAGTAGCGGTGAAGATGGATTATGTGAGACTACATCATTTTGATCATGATTTTACTTCAATTTTTACTGCATTTTTCTTCTTATAGTTGGGTTTAATCCTATAGTATAGCATTCTTTATAAGGAAGGAAGGTACATTTGTATGTACGTTGAGTTTAATAACAAATAATGATTATTTATTTTAGTTGTATATTTTGCTTATTTATTTCTCTTATTTATTTTTTCTTCCTTTATTTAGAATATTGAATCTGACTCAAGGAAATAGAGTTGCGGCTAAGCTTGTTACATACCTAACCGGAAAAAATACTAGTAGATTCCGAAAAGGCAAGCGAGCTTCAATAATAACTTGAAATCATACACTATAAAGGCACAATTCATGAATTATAATTCATTTGAAGATTTATGTCCTATTTTGAATTTTTTGTGTTGATAAGATATCTGAGCATCCAATGAATTGTAAGGCATAGAAGTTAAGGGAAAGACTAAAAGTCGTTTGTGGGGTTTACTTTAAGTCTTTTTTCTTTAACTTCTTTCACATGATTGGCAAGTGAACGGAGAAAATTGAGCGAAATTCACAAGTGATAGATGTTTTTATTTTATGAATGTATACAAATTAAATAGAAAAAAAAAATTAAATGTTTCCGTTTAATTTCTATCAACTTTCTCCTACAGTACCTGTAACCCACAAGTAAATTCCTAAAAGGAATCGCAATCATGAACTATACTGAATTTATATTTTATACTACCTCTTCAGTAAGCTCTTGTTTACTTTTATTTGATTAAATTTATGGATGTTTCAATTTGTAATAGCCTAAGTTTTCTAAACCTTGTTATTTTATTTCAAAATTTAATTAAGGGAATTCGCTAAAGTCCTATTTCATCACTCTACAAGAGAATAAAGTCAAGATTCATGTAGATCACAGTTTAAGTCTAATTTTGAGGTCTTTGTGATGACAATAGATCACACCATCCAACACATTGTAGGGCATAAAAGTTAAGGTTAAGACTCAAAATTATTTGTGGGGTTTGCTTTAAATCTTTTTCTTGAACCCCTTTCACATGGTTGGAAAGTGAACTGAGATAATTGAACAAAATTCACTAGTAATAAATGTTTATATTTTTTTGAGTGTGGAAAAGTTAAACAAAGAAAAAGAAATAAATGTTTCCACTTAATTTCATGTAACAATCCGGCCGATCATTTTGAGAGTTGTAGCCTCGTTTTCCCATTTCCTACTTCTTTTGTGATCTATAATTGTATTATGACTTATCCGGTTAATTGATTCGGGTCTGGAATGATTTCAGAGTGAATTAAGACACTTAGTCTCTTAATTGAAAGCTTAAGTTGGAAAAATTGACTGGATATCGATTTATGTGTAAACTACCTTGGATTTGAATTTTGAAGGTTCCGTTAGCCCCGTTAGGTGATTTTGGACCTAGGAGCGTATAAAGATTGTGATTTGGAGGCCCGTAGTAGAATTAGGCTTGAATTGGAAAAAGTTGGAATTTTGAAAAGTTTGACCAAGGTCATTTATGACTTGTGTGCAAAATTTGAGGCCAATCGGACGTGGTTTAATAGGTTTCGGCGTCGTTTGTAGAATTTGGAAATTTTAAAGTTTATTAGGCTTGAATCCGTGTGTAATTCATGTTTTGATGTTATTTGAGTTTATTTGAGGGTTCGAATAAGTTCGTGTGGTGTTTTAGGACTTGATTAGTATGTTTGATTTAGGTCCCGGGGACCTCGAGTGAGTTTCAGGTGATTAATGGATCATTTTTGGACTTTGGTTGATGGCTGATATCTGCTGGTGTGATTCTTCTGGTTTCCTTATACACGATCGCATGGGTGGGTCCGCGATTGCGTAGTTCTATTGAGGGAAGCTGGGGAATTGTTATATGCATTCGCCAGTGGAGGCACGCGATCGCGGAGGTTGGTAAGTCTGGCATCGTAGACGCGAGGAGAGGTCTGCGTTCGCGTAAAGTACTGGGTAAGGAGCTGGGATCAGGTGATACCTCTATGCGATTGATAGTTAAGGTCACGATCGCATAGCTTAGGTTAGTCAGTCGTTCACGACCGTAGAGGCTGATACGCATTTGCATAGGGTATAAGTGTGGGGCAGCATAGTTGTGCTTCGTGATCGCGAGGTATTTTTCACGATCGTGATGCAGGCGTATCTGGGCAGATTTAAAAGATTCAAAATGAGGGTTTCGAGTTCATATCATAAAATTGAAGTGGAAGCTCGGTAGAAGGCAATTTTTGGAGAGATTCTTGCGTGGGTGTTTGGGGTAAGTGATTCATATCTAATTTTGATCAAGTTCCATGATTATGTCTTTAATTCCATCATTTAATTTGTGATTTGGGGTGGAAAATTGGGTAAAAAGAGAAAGTGTTCTTGAGATGCATTTTTGAGGTTTTGAATGGGATTTTGTTATCGAATTTGAGTAGATTTGGTATGATTAGACTCGTGAGTGAATGGGCTTTCGAGTTTTGGGACCTTTGTCTGGTTTCAAGACGTGAGCCCGGGAGACGGGTTTGGACCGATTTCGGATTTTTAGCTATAATTTAGTATTTTTCTTGTGGAATTGCTCCCTTTAGACTATATTGATTGTACTGCACTATTTGTGGCTAGATTCGGGACATTTGGAGGCTGACTCGCGAGGCAAGGGTATTTTGGAGCAGCTTTTTACTCTGCTTAAGGTAAGTAGCATTTTTAAATACGGTCATGAGAGTATGAAACGCCCCGGATTTTTGTGTCATGTGATTATTTTGGAGGTGATGCGCATTCTAGGTTACGGTCGTATGGGCATGCACCGAGGGAATTGTGACTTGGTCTGTCTCGGGAAGCTGTAAAGTTGAATAACTTGTTGTTAGCTATATGTTTCTCCTAGTGTTACAGAAAATTAGACTGGAATCCGTGTTATAAATCATGCATCAACTATATGATGTCACTATTGGGACCCGCTGACGTCGTGTACTTGTTGAATTAGCTCCTTTTTACTGTCTTGTACTCAGTCATGATTTTACTTGCGTACCATATCTCTGTCTCTTCTTATTCCTGTCACACCTCCTTTTTCACTTACTACACCCCGTGAAGGGTATAATAAAAGGAGTTTTTCCAATTAAAAGACAATCGGAACGAGATTTATTATTAAAATTCAGAGTCGCCACTTGGGAGATAAATGGTGCCCCAAGTCACCGGTTGAATCCCGAACCGAGGAAATTATGACTCTGTTAACAGTCCGCGAACCAGAAATCCAAGTAAGGAATTCTGTTAACCCGGGAAAAGGTGTTAGGCATTCCCGGATTCTGTGGTTCTAACACGGTCGCTCAACTATTGTATTTGATATTTTTCTGATTTCAAAACATATTCTAACTTATATGCCTTTTATTAGTAACCCGCTTTTTATATATATATATTTATTTTTTAATAAGAATTGCAACGTCGTAAAAATGTATCTCGAACCACGTCGCACCAGTGCACCCGTGGCTTTTGACATATTTCGACTTCGTTGAGATTTAGATTTGGGTCACATAAATGTGCACCCGCATTTAGGAAGGTAATATTATTAAAATACGCGCCTAAAGTGACTAACTTATTGATATCTTTTGGGAAGGCCGTGAAATTTGCTAAACGGCCCGTCCCGAGTCTCTAAGTATTTTTAATTAAGTAATTAATGAGGGCCCCGCAATTTGTATTTGGTTTGGCGAGGCTCGTCTCATTTTTTATTATTAGAAGGCCAACCTAAAGCAAACTAAAATTTTCTATTTATTATTTGTCTCTAAAAGGCCAATTAATTCATAAATATAAATCCGGATCTCGAATTCATGTCCGAATTCAAACAAAAGGGAAAATACTTTTAGCTTGAACCCGCTACCTAATTCAAAACCCAATTTTATATTTATGAATTAATTCCCTATATGCTTAAGAGATCCAACATTCCCTAATCTAATTTTACTTAATTAGGCCCATTAGCCAAATGAATAGAAGCAACTCATTTATGAATATAAAGAGTGGGACATTTTGGGCTTGTGATGAAGGGTCTGGGCCCAGGGCATGCTGAAAGCCAACGGGTCTAATTACATGATCAAATAATCCTAGCTTCCTAGACATTTTAACATCCCAAGTCAATAAAGTCACGGAAATTTAAATTCAACTCAATTAATAACAGATTCTATGGACAGTGCAGTTTATACTTTGAATATTTATGTGCTTCTCCTAATGTCCCCACTTGTGTGATCTTGTGATGATCAATGAAGAAGAAAAAAAACTTAGCTACAAATTGCAACATGAACTCTAACTGATTTTATACTAAAAACGTGCAATCCAAAAGCGAATTCCATTTTTACATATTCACATTTAATAGAGTGTTTAATTTCATATGAAAATTTGGAGTCAATTTTTACGTTAATGCTGTCTCCAAAACTAGTGGTTCAATTAACTACTAAATGCACTTTATCCTAGACTATTTAACAAATCAATACAAATTACTAATCATACCAGTTCACGTTCAGTCTTAATTACAGTCCACAATTTCATTAATTCAATTGAAATATATCTCAAATGAATCAACTAATAACAATACTAAAGCTGATTTTCTAACTGAACAGTAGTACAAAAATCCAAGCACAAATATGCATTTTTCATTATGTAAACTTCAAAAGTGATCTTCTACATATGGACACAACTTCAACATTACTTGAGCATTAGAATATACCTAGAATTGGAAATAAAGAAGAAGAAACGAGGTCAGCAACAATAGATGTCAACAACAGCAAATTGAAGTTAATCTCACAGCTCACTATTCTACATCCAATCATTCCAGAATCGAATTTAGAAAACACAACATCCATTTCAGTCGAGTGAACTAGAACAGACCCAATCAACCAGCAGTTAACTCCAAAATTAAACACAAGCAGCCATTTGACCCACCAGTTAACTCAACCAATCAAATCTAATTTCAATTGACTCCAAATTCTACCAGAATTCAGATGTAAAACAAAACAAAAGGAATTCGAACTGTTTTTGATTTTTGTTTACTATAAGCTAAAGCTGAACTGAAATTAGAAAAATGATATAAGAAACACTAATGTAACAGTAAATTTTTGGGATTTTTCTGTTAGATTTCTATTGTTTTTGGATTTTTGAAGGTTTAAATTTCAAAATCAGATCTAAAATTGAGGAGGAAGTTTTTTGGGGGGAATTTTTGGAGGCTCAAAAACTTGTAAAACAGGTAAGGGACATGCCCTTTTATAGGCAAAGATGAGGTGCAAGTTTAAATTTTCAATTTACCCTTTAGTCCCTATTTTAATTACCATTCAACCCATTTATTTTTTACTTGTACTACAAGTAACTACCATTATACTTACTGAAATTCATTTGTACCCCTATCTCGAAGGTCCTAGAGGGTTCTAATACTGATTTTCTACTCTTAAAATCCCTAAACTACCCTTGTATTAGTTCTGAATTACTATTTCTAATAAAACTACCATTTACCCTTGCCAAAACTACCCTTATTACCTCCTAAAATTACTGTTCAACCGAAGCATCTTCAGTTATAATCCAAGCTAATTCTTAAACTCTAATAAAGCTCCCACTTGATACTAACCAAACTAAACAACTAATTAAGCTAACTAATCAAAGAACAAATTCAGTGTGGACTTCAATTTTAACAAGAACCAATTGTTTATAAAAATATTCAACTGAAAACAATCAACTAAGCTAATTAAACCTAAATTAACACCTAACAATTATACTAACTAGAACTGCATAAGAGCTAATTAAACCTAAATTGACACCTAATCGATCGACTGACTAAAAATGATCAGGACAAAACAAGCTAAACAACACAATAAAAATTAACCTAAGAAACTTACAAAAACATGCATTACTAATTAATCTAATTAACAGAATTACCACACAAACAAATTACTAATTAAACTATTCAGAAATTAGAACTACACGTGATTAAAAGATAGAACAAGAATCGAACTAATCGAAACTAAAAAAAAGGGGAAAAAATGACGTACTGAATAATCCGAGCTTATTTCATTTATGGGAACAAATTTTAATTAATATTATGGGTTTATCTTCGTCAAAAAACAAACTCACAATGCTAATTAAAAGTCGTCCGAATTATTGAATCCAAACAGCGTACAACCTTGAAAAACCCTAGATTCGAGATTTGTTGAGCTTCACAGAGATTCGAGGTGTAATACCTACAGATTCGAGATGAGGAAGGTCGAGAGACTATCTGGTATTGATTTGGGCTCATTTGGGCAAGTTCTGCTTTAAGACTGGAGTTTCAAACTAATATTCGAGAGGCCTGGACTTGATTCGAAGGAAACCATTGTCATAGATGACAAAAGGAGAGTGAGGAGGACGAGGGGTGTAAATTTAGGGGTGATTGGCATCGGTGCCGCCACCGGAGGCCTAGGGGTTTTGGGGCGGTGCCATTAGGGTTTGGGAGAGGAAAGGTGGGGTGAGGAAGATGAGTGAAAATAGGGTGGGGGGGGGATAAGATTCAGACATATATATATCAAACATCCTAAGATATTATCGTCCGTTAGATCAAAATTCAAGGGCCGTGATTGATCGACGAAATGACGTCGTTTGGCAATAATAAAAAAAACGGACCAGGTCAGAAGCTGGGGTTTGGGCCTAGGCGTGGACGGACGGGTAATAGGGAAAAAAAGGGGTGGTTTGGGCTGGGACGAAATTTAAACAAGGGCCCAACTGGTATGTTATGCAAACAGCCTCTTTTAATGGCTTCTTTTCATTTTTTATTCCTTTTATTTGTTTTGTTTATTTTATTTTTTGTTTTCAATTTATATTTTTTTATATTTTTTTTGATTTTATTAAAATGCTAAAAAAAATAAATTAAGCCTAAAATCTAATTTCCTATCCATTAATTTTTAATAAAAATGCAAACTAAGACATATTTAAACTAAAAATGCAAAAAGGGCAATTTTTGTTATTTTCCTTTTGTATTTATTCTAAAACAACTTAATCACTAATGAATCCTAAAATATAAAATTAGCTCCTAAATGCAAATTTCATGCATATTTTTTACATTTTCATATGAATTAAAATGCACAAATAAAAAGGCAGAAAACAACACAAAATTCACAAAAGTGTAAAATAATGAAAGAAAAATTATTTTGTTTGGAATTTTGGGAATGATTCATATATAGGGCAAAAATCACGTGCTCACAGCTGTCCCTCTTTGCTCGGAAACGTAAAAGGTTTTCGGGCAAAGATAAGTGAGCAAATACGAGCGATTTTTGCCCGTTCAAATATTCCGTTGTGAAGCATTTTGAAAAATTTGACTGCACCCTGCTTTAGAGGTTGCCTACATATCTTGGGCTAAACAGGAATCAGGTCAGTGTAGTTCGGGAAGGTTTGGTAGCTGGGACTACCAAGAGCTGTGATTTCACCGTTGTTGTCGCTGCTACTGCTCGCTGATCTCCTTATTACACCATGGTAAAACAAAAGAAGCTAGTCTAAGCTATGATCTATGAATTTACAAAAGAACCTATCTATGTCTTCAAACTTGCTCTTGTGTTGCTTTGAACTTGTATCTTGTGTTCTTCCAATGGAATTCTTGTTATTGCCTTGGCGATGTTTTGCCATTCCTCTTGATGATGCTTTCTTGTTGCAATTTGAAATATGTGCCTCCATTCTTCAGGTAGGCTCTTGCTTACGATGCTTGAAAAGGTATTCCCTTGTTCTCTAGGTGAGCTCCTGACGGCGATGCTTGGAAAGTATTCCCTTGTTCCCCAGGTGGGCTACTGACTGCGACAAAATAGACAAACAAAGAAAATTTTCTGCTCATGTTATCAGATATTAAACTTAAATGCTAAAATTTGGATTGTACTTCCCTTGTTTTCCAGGTGGGTGCCTGACTGCTGAAACTTGAAATGGATTCCCTTATTCTCCAGGTGGGCTCCTGATTGCTGAACTTTGAAATGGATTCCCTTGTTCTCCAGGTGGGCTCCTGATTGCTGAACTTTGAAATGGATTCCCTTGTTCTCCAGGTGGGCTCCTGATTGCTGAACTTTTGAAATGGATTCCCTTATTCTCCAGATGGGCTCCTGATTACAACTAAACAGACAAAAGCAAAAAAGATTTCTGCCCCAGTTTGGTAACTGGGTACAACATGTTATCAAATATTGAAACTGACAGTTTAAAGTTGAATTGTACTTCCCTTGTTCTCCAAGTGGATGCCTGACTGTTGCGCTTGAAATGTATGCCCTTGTTCTTCAGGTGGGCTCCTGCTTGCTAATTTTGAAACATATTCTCTTATTCTTCAGGTGGGCTCCTGCTTGCAACAATCATACAAAACAAAGAAAATTTTCTGCCCCAGTTTGATAACTGGGTGCGTTGTGTTACCAAATATTACATTTGAAAGATAAGACTTGCATTATACTTCCCTTATTTTTCAGGTGGGTGCCTGACTGCTGTGCTTGAAATGTGTTCCCTTGTTCTTCAGGTGGGCTCCTGCTTGCTGCATTTAAAATATTCCCTTGTTTTCCAGGTGGGCTCCTGCTTGCTAACTTTGGAAAATATTCCCTTGTTATCCAGGTGGGTTCCTACTTACAAAAGAAAATTTCTGCCCCTGTTTTAATCAAAGAAAGATTTGTTAATATAAAATGGTGGTTAGCTGCTGGCATTCTTGTTGGCCATGTCCCTGCTTCCGACTTTGCTCTGACTTGCTTCCTTGGACTTGCTTTGACATGCTTCGACTTACCGGTCGACTTTCAATCCTCTGATTTTGATGACCCAAATGTTTTACCCCATATTGTTTTGTGTTTCTGTCCCCTTCTTTATGAAAATTTGCTTCTCCTGATTATTCCACTGATGGGATTTCCGTTGGTCCTTCATGCTTTACTTTCTTTGATATGTCCCAACCTTGCTGTGTCATACAACTGAGAAGCTGGTAGTTAACTTTGACATCCTTCCTTTATTTTGAATAGAACTGACACTGAAATGTCTTGTAGATAGACTTTAAGAGAAGGAAATGCAATGACCTCGAAAGTTGAGGATAGAAAGACTCTGAAAATGAATGAGTTGTAAAGAAGAGAAAAAGGATAGGACTTATCCGAGTGGAAAGGCTGATTCCTTTGATCGTGCCATGCATTTTGGATTAACCAGCCTAGTCCGACCCACCAATCAATTTTCCATTACCACATTTTTTGTTTCGTACTTTCAAACCAACTGTCGCCAAAACCCAAACCTTGCTTGTTTTGCCATGTTTCAATCACCTCTCAATCACCAACTTCTTTCATTTGCCCAATCTGGAAACTCACTTTTGCCTTACGGTGCCCGTGAGGGTTTTAACCAATAAGACTCTCTCATTTTTAATATCTCTCATACTCACTTTGCCTTACGGTGCTTGTGAGTGTTTTCACCAAAAAGACTCTCTCATTTTCAATATCTCTCAAAATCACTTTGCCTTACAGTGCCCGTGTGGGTTTTCACCAATAAGACTCTCTCATTTTTATCATTTTCCTTCTGGCCCCAAAGTGTTGTCCACAACATGAACCACCTTACCTGCTTGTATTGGCATTTCTTAAAATTGATCAAAAGGTCTTTCTTTGGACCGTAATGTGGCTTTTGGACGGGTTTTAGAAATAAGGGTATAGAGGCTCAAAATAATTCAACGTGGGTTCAAAATTACAACTTTCGGAATCATATTTCTTGCAACAACCACAACTTCTGCCCCAGTTTCCTTTTTGGGGATTCTTGGATTTTCTTTTGTTGTGACTGAACCTCAGTGAGGCTGCCTACATACCCTTTCGGGATCAAGTCAAACGTAGTTCAGGTCATAAAATCGTTTCGTTGTTGCGATGTTCTTTTCTTCCATTCTTCTTTTATTTCTTTTCCATTTCTTTTCCTTTCTTTTTATTTTCTTTATTTTCTTTTTCTTTTCTTTTTTTTTTCTTTTCTTTTCTTTTCTTTCTCACTGTTTTTCTCTTGTTCTCCACTTACTTCCCCATTCAGGTTCTTGAGTTTTGTTGTTGATTCCGAAAGAGGGTTACGAAAGAAAATAGCATAAGGCTCAAAGGAATAACAAAGGATAAAGTGTTTGGATAGCAGAACAAAATGCCTTCATCATTTCAATCTCAAAACATGCCAAATACAATTAGGTACATAAAGATAAAGAAATCATACATAATATCTCTTAACTGCATCAGAGTTGACAGCCATTTCTACACATTTCTCTTCCACATCTGTTAGATACAATGCACCGTTGGATAACACTCGTGTTACAACAAACAGCCCCTGCCAGTTGGGGGCGAATTTTCCTTTTGCTTCAGCCCATTGAGGTAAGATACGCCTTAACACCAATTGCCCCACTTCAAACTTCTACGGACGCACTTTCTTGTTATATGCTTTTGTCATTCTCTGTTGGTATAACTGTCCATGACATACTGTTGCCAATCTTTTTTCATCAATTAAGTTCAATTGTTCCAAACGGGCTTTGACCCACTCATCATCATCAATTTCTGCTTCAACAATAATCCGAAGGGATGGTATTTCAACTTCTGCAGGTATCACTGCCTCCGTTCCGTAGACCAATGAGTAAGGAGTCACTCCTACTGAAGTGTGAACAGTAGTGCGATAGCCTAACAGAGCAAAAGGTAATTTCTCATGCCACTGCCTGGATCCTTCCACCATTTTCCGAAGTATCTTCTTGATGTTTTTGTTAGCTGCCTTGACTGCTCCATTCGCCTTAGGACGATATGGGGTGGAATTGCAGTGCGTGATTTAAACTGCCGACATGTTTTCGCCATCAGATGGCTGTTGAGATTGGCACCATTGTTTGTGATAATCACCTTCGGAATTTCGAATCGACAAATGATATTTGAATACACAAAATCAACCACTGCTTTCTTGGTCACTGATTTGAAAGTTTTCGCTTCAACCCACTTAGTGAAGTAATCAATGGCTACTAGAATAAACCTGTGCCCATTAGATGTTGCTGGCTCGATCGGCCCAATAACATCCATTCCCCAAGCAACGAAAGGACATGGTACCGACATTGTATGCAACTCAGATGGTGGAGAATGAATCAAATCTCCATGTACCTGGCATTGATGACACTTGCGCACAAAACTAATACAATCCCGTTAACATAGTAAGCCTGTAATAACCTGCCCGTAGAATCTTCTTTGCCAATACATAACCACTCATATGAGGTCCACAAACTCCCGCGTGTACCTCGGTCATGATAGTTGTAACATGTTTAGCATCCATACATCTCAATAAACCAAGATTTGGAGTTCTTTTGTACAAAACTCCTCCACTGAAAAAAAATCCGCTTGCCAAATGTCTAATAGCTCTCTTTTGATCCCTTGTGGCATGTGCCAAATATACTCCCATTCTGAGGTATTCTTTGATATCATGAAACCAAGGTTCACCATCAAGCTCTTCTTCCACCATATTGCAATAGGCATGCTGATCTCGGACCTTATCCGGATGATGCAACATTGACGCCAAAGTGGCCAAAGCGTCAGCAACTTCGTTATGAATCCTTGGAATGTGCCTAAAATCTATTGACTGAAACCGTTGACAAAGTTCATGCAAAAATTGTCGGTATGGTATGAGCTTTAAATCTCGTGTTTCCTATTCTCCCTGAATCTGGTGTACCAAAAGATCCGAGTCGCCCATGAACAAGATCTCCTGGACACCCATGTCTATAGCCAACCTTAAACCCAAGATACATGCCTCGTATTCAGCCATGTTATTGGTGCAGTAGAAGCAAAGCTGAGTTGTAACAGGGTAGTGCTGCCCTGTCTCAAAAATAAGTACTGCTCCTATTCCAACACCCTTGGTATTGGAAGCCCCATCAATGAACAACTTCCACCCTGGTTTTTCATCTAGTTCCGATTCCTCAATATGCATTGTATCCTCATCAGGAAAGTATGTTTTCAAAGGTTCATATTCATCATCAACTGGATTTTCGGCTAAATAATCAGCCACTGTTTGTGCTTTCATTGCAATACGGGTCACGTAGACAATATCAAATTCCGTGAGCAAGATTTGCCACTTTGCGAGCCTCCCTGTGGGCATGGGATTCTGAAAAATGTACTTCAATGGATCCAACTGCGAGATGAGATAAGTAGTATATGATGACAAGTAATGTTTCAATTTCTACGCAACCCAGGTTAAAGCACAACATGTTCTCTCAGGCTGAGTATATTTTACATCATAAGATGTGAACTTCTTGTTGAGGTAGTAAATTGCCTGTTCTTTCTTTCCTATGACATCATGCTGCCCTAGTACGCAACCAAAAGAGTTATCCAAAACTGTCAGATAAAGGATCAAGGGTCTTCCTGGTTCTGGCGGAACCAACACAGGTGGAATGGCCAAATACTCTTTAATCTTATCAAATACTACCTGACATTCATCCGTCCATCTAACTGCACCATCTTTCTTTAGCAACTTAAAGATAGGCTCGCAAGTTTTTGTAAGTGAGCAATGAACCTGCTGATATAATTCAACCTACCGAGCAAACTCATCACTTCTTTCTTGCTCTTTGGCGGTGGTAACTCCTGGATGGCTTTAATTTTTGATGGGTCTAATTCAATACCATGTCGACTTACCTTAAACCCCAACAACTTCCCTGACGGGACTCCAAACGCACACTTTGCTGGATTGAGCTTGAGATTGTACCTGCGGAGCCTCTGGAAAAACTTCCTCAGATCTTTAACATGGTCGCATTGCTTTCTCAACTTTATTATCATATCATCTATGTATACTTCAATTTCCCGATGTATCATATCATGGAACATGGTGGTCATCGCCCTCATGTATGTTGCCCCTACATTCTTCAATCCAAATGGCATGACCCTATAATAATATGTCCCCCAAGGTGTGATGAATGCCATCTTTTCAGCATCTTCCTCATCCATCAAAATCTAGTGATAGCCCGCATAACAATCCACAAAGGAACCAATCTCATATTTAGCACAATTGTCAATCAATATATGGATGTTTGGCAGTGGGAAGTTGTCTTTTGGACTCGCCTTATTGAGATCACGGTAATCAACACACACTCTGGTCTTTCCATCCTTCTTTGGCACAGGCACAACATTGGCTAACCAGGTGGGATATCGGGTAACCCGTATGACCTTCGCCTCAAACTGCTTGTTGACTTCTTCTTTGATTTTGACACTGATATCTGTTTTAAATTTCCTCAGCTTCTGCTTGACAAGAGGGCATTCCGAATAAATGGGAAATTTGTGGACAACCAAATCAGTACTTAAACCCGGCATATCATCATATGACCATGCAAAAATATCTTTGTACTCAAACAACAACTTGATTATTTCTTCCCTAAGCGGGGCTTCCAAATGGACCCTTATTTTTGTTTCCCGAACATTCTTCTGATCCCCTAGATTGATTGCCTCCGTGTCATTCAAATTAGGTTTGGGTTTTTCCTCAAATTGACTTAATTCTTTACTGATTTCTTCCAAGGCTTCCTCATCATCGTATTCTATCTCATCCTCACACTCAACTTTTACTATTTCACATTGATTATCAAGACTAGGCCGGAAATTCCTCATGCATGACACATCATTGAAACCAGCATAAAAGGGATTGTACAAGAAAGAAAAGAAAAACAAAAATAAAGGCTATCAGAAATGAAGAGAAAAGGAAATTTCATTTCATTAAAATTGTAAGATAACAAGGTTTAAATCATCCAAATGGACGGAACATAAGCAATCCGAATTACAACCTTGGAAATAATCCAGATTTAACACCCAAAGGAAAATCAAAAACTAACTACCACGACTCCGTCCATGCAGGAAGAGGAGTAGCTTCCCAGTTATTAAGCTTGGCCTGAGACCCCATGAACTGCACATCAATTTTGCTCGGACCTTCGCCTGCTTCCACCATATTCACTTCATCGAACAAACTTTCGAATCTTTTGATCATCTCCTTGTCGGGTTATATCACCACAGAATTGGGCATTGCTGTTGCTGGGTGCCTTTTAGTACCAGACCGGACAAAAGAATGGGAAAGGCGAGGAATAGGTTTTGGCAGGATCCACACTCTCTTTTTCATCTTTTTGGCTCTCCTTATGTTGGCAGCAGTGGGTTTGAAATCTAACCCGAAAGTGCCCAGATTTCCAGGAAGAGACACTGGCTGTATGATCCCCTGTAATGAAGCTCCCAGACCCTTTCCGGGCAAAAATCCATTCCTTATCATCTCCATTGCCACCATGACAGATGCGGCAGCTACCTTGGGCATAGGAACACACTCCCCTTCCGGGATTTTAGCAACTGGCAATGTGTCTAAAACTTGGTACATCCACGGACCTTTATCATCTTCAACTTCTTCGAATGGTGTAATAGCATTACAAGAATTTTTCTCCCCATGGACCACAATCTCTTGCCGATCCCATTTAAATTTGACCATTTGATGCAAAGTAGACGGCACTGCCTTTGCGGCATGAATCCAGGGCCGTCCCAATAAAAGATTGTATGAAACAACAACATCGATCACTTGAAACTCCATAGTGAATTCCGCAGGTCCTATTGTTAATTTCAGCACAATATCTCCCACTGTGTCTTTCCCTCCACCATCAAATCCCCGGACACATATACTATTTTTATGGATTCTTTCACTGTCAACTTTCAACTTTTCTAGGGTAGAGAGAGGGCAAATATTTGCACTAGACCCATTATCAATTAACACCTGAGTCACCATGGAATCTTCACACTTCACTGTGAGGTAAAGGACTCTATTATGCTCGGTTCCTTCCAGTGGCAACTCACCATCAGAAAACGATACCCTGTTAATCTCGAAAATTTTATTTGCAATCTTTTCAAGATGATTCACAGTGATTTTGTCTGGCACATGGGCTTCATTTAGAATCTTCATAAGCGCCCGGCGGTGTTCATCCAAATGGATTAATAAAGACAGTAATGAGATCTGCGCTGGGGTTTTCCTTAATTGTTCCACGATTGAATAGTCTTGTACCTTCATCTTTTTCAAAAATTCTTCAGCTTCTTCTTCGGTAACAGCTTTCTTCACCGGTGCCGGATTGTCTTTAGTTATTTTAACCTTTCTCAATTCTTCAGGGGCAAAGCATCTCCCTGATCTAGTCAACCCATGAGTTTCGCACACTTCTTCTTTGACTTCTTTTCCTCTGTACTTCACCGTCACCCGATCATAATTCCACGGGACAACTTTTTCATTAACCACTAGCAACTGAGTCACCGGTTTAATGATAACCGGTTCTGTACGAGCGCCTTTTACAACCAATAGAGGTTTAACAACTGCTCCTGGTATTGTCACTTTAACAGGTTCTAGTTTCACTATCATCACTGGTTCGCTGATTGTCTGTTCTGCTGTGACTAATGCCTTCTCACCAATCAATTTCTCATTTGCTTTCTTCTCACTTGCCTTAATCGTAATCACAGCTTGCGACGGCTTCTTGTATTCTCCCTTCTGTACTAACTCAATCATGCGAGTCTCATGATGAGTTGGTAATGGATTCTGCGTGATATTGGGAGTTTCTGGAGCCTGTACTTCAATTCTCCTGGCATCAATAAGTTCCTGAATGGTAGTTTTCATATGCCAGCACTTCTCCGTGTCATGTCCCAGAGCTCCTGAGCAATATTCACAATTTACTGAATGGTCCAGGTTCCTTGGGGGAGGGTTTGGTATTTTTGGTTCAATTGGGTTTAACATTCTAAGTTGTCTTAATCCGTGAAACAAGTTGGTATAAGATTCTCCTAACGGAGTGAAAGTCTTCTTCTTTTGCAATCTGTCATTCTTGGCACCAGGGTTTGGTCGGTAACCGATTCCACTGGGATTTCTATAGGTTCTAGGGGTGGGTATGCATTTTGGGTCTGGTAGGTATTTTGGGGAGTGGGTGCACGTCAGGGTGCCTGAGTTTGCGGATAAGTTTTGGCATGGTGAACTAAGAAGTGAGGAACGGGAGGTGGGTAATAGTGTTGTGGTGGGCCATATGGAGTATGTGGGTAGGTTTGGGTATGTGGGCGAGGTTGGTGATAATATGGTGAAAGACCCCTGGACCAGGCTCTCGACTCCACCACTGTTACATCTTCTTTTTTCTTCTTTCCCAATACCTCTCCCGTGCCAGTCTGGATGGCCTGGGTAGTTGATTTTATTGCAGAGTAACTCATAATCTTGTTGGATTTCAAACCTTCTTCTACCATGCTTCCCATCTTTACTACTTCATTAAAAGTTTTCCCCACCGCTGACACTAAATGACCATAATAGGTAGGTTCTAAAGCCTGCAGAAAATAATCCACCATTTCTCCTTCTTTCATCGGAGGATCGACCCTCGCAGCCTGCTCCATCCACCGAAATCCATACTCTCTAAAACTTTCTCCAGGTTTCTTCTCAATCTTGGTCAATGATAGATGATCGGGGACAATCTCAAGGTTGTATTGAAAGTGTTTGCAAATGCTTGGGCCAAGTCGTCCCATATGTACCATCGGGCATGATCTTGCCTTGTGTACCATTCTAAAGCCGCACCACTGAGACTTTGGCTAAAGTATGCCATTAACAATTCATCTCTTCCTCCAGCCCCTCGCATTTTACTATTAAATCCTCTCAGATGGGCTACAGGGTCGCCATGTCCATCATAGAGATCAAACTTTGGTAACTTGAAACCCGTAGGCAGTTGGACTTCTGGAAACAAGCACAAGTCTTTATAAGCGACAATCACTTGTCCTCCTAGACCTTGCATATTTCTGAATGATTGTTCCAAGCTTTTCACCTTATGTATCATCTCCTCCTTCTCGGGGTTTTTAGGAGGCTTTTCTTCTTCAGCTGATATATCAATAAGAGGAGTATAAGAGTATGGTTCATAAGGTTTGAAAGTAGGCTTGGGTGGATAATAGTGGTTTTCCTGAGTTTGGAACAAGGGTTCGCTCGAAGATTTGTGTAACATGGCAGGCGGAGGAGCCACGTACACAGGAGCAACTGGTGGTGGAGGGCATGGGATTTGCTTTGGTGGTGGAGGTGGTGGTGTTTGGGAAGTAGTTGCATAGTATGGCTGATAGGTAGGGTAGGCCGGAGAAGAATTCACGGTGGGAGGATCTTGTGATTGAACTGGTGGCGAGATATAGGCAGGATTGGCAGGATAAGTTGGCAGGGGATGTCCTTTTGCCCAGGCCTGGTACATTTTGGCCATCTGTTGTTTCAGCTTATACATCTCCTCTTTCATAGCATTGACATCTACCACTTCTTCCTCCCTAGCCGGGTCAACAATAGTTGCTTCGATCTCTTGACTGACCATTTTTGACATGTCTTTGGAGCGGGTATTATATAGATGAATTGCCAGAATGCCAGTTAGCTAAACTACCTGTCTGGACTCATCAACAACAACAACATTATTAGTGGTTAGGGCATTAACAAACAAATAATCCGCAATTATCATTTTTTAATATGTATTTGCTCGGCCGCGTGCGTCATCCCGGCTTTGACTGTGACATCTTTCTTTTATGTCATTGTTTCTTTACAGTAGATTTTCCCTTCTATTTTGTTTTTCTTTTTCTCTCCCGTTTTCTTTTATTTCTCCTCTCTTCCTTTCATTTTAGTTTTTTATTCTTGTTGTATTTTCCTTTTCATATGGTTATGGTCGGATTCTATAGGGATTGCCTATGTACCGTGCCCATGCCTGAATTAGATCAAATTCAATAAATGTAAAATAGAAACAAAATGTTTTTGGAATTTTCAATTTTACTAACAGCAAACATTTCAAATACAAGGACTCAAAACTGACACATGAAGAGAACTAACAGACTCTAAACGATAAAACGAGCTACAAACTTCATCAATAACTATTCTATTGTAGACTGACTCAAAATGAAAATACAGACTCAAATAACTTACATACTCTAGTAAAATACAGACTTTAATGATGTTCATGAATACGTTAGAGCTCCTAATGCTCGCGGGACATCGTTCGGTCTCGCCGCAGGCCTATGTGCAAGTTCCCCTTGGAGTCTGTCTAGGTCACTCATTATCTGTTTCAAAAATATTATCACTGAGGCAAAGAAGGTAGTCTGAGTCATATTCTCGCACACTTGGCATTTTCTGGTGATATGGTGAGGAATAGCTAGGATTCTTTCTCTGATTATGCCTTTTTCCTGAAGCAACCGCCCTATCTGTTCGGCCCTGGCCTCCAAAGTCTGCTGATTTCTCTCCTGAAGTTATTGTATATCCATTTCTAATTGTGCTAAAGCTGTATAGCAGTGTTCCCTTTCAACCTTGAACTTTTTTGCTTGTTTGCTCATTTTGTTTTCTGCGATAATGACCCTTTTCCTTAATCTGGCGACCTCATTGTCATGTTCTTCTTTCAGCTGTTAAATCATGCGGGCTCGTTCCTCTGCGTTTTTAGTCAACTATCTTCGAACCCCAGCTAGTTCCTTANATCTGTGCACGGCTACAATTCTCGGGGCCACTAAATATTTGTCTTTTAAAGGAACCTCATCTTTCCCGATGTACCCGACCATTTCTTCTAATGTTGGGGTAAGCTCGAAGTCTGAGAAATGGAACACATTGTGTGTCAGGTCCCAACACGTCACTAATGCTCTGATAATATCTCCCCGAGGCACAATTTCTAGCAAACCGGTAAGCCCTTTCAAATATTTCTTGACTTCATCTTGCCATTCGCCTCCTAAATCATTCCACCATAGACGTAACTCCATNGTCAAAATTGTAATCATTTACTTTTTGCCTTAAATTGTCTATAAGCTTTGCATCTTTGGCATTCCTAACAGGGTTTCCGCCGCTATCTTCATTTTCTAGATTTGGGCTTGTAAGGCTTCATTTTCTTTGGCCAATTTCTTTTTCTCGCCCTCATCAGCCACAACTTGCACACTATTTTCAAACTTAAGATCTTGGACTTGTTTTTCCAGCTCGCTTATTTTGCCCTGTACTCGTTCTCTTTGGCTAGCCAAGCCCACTATTCTCTTGATGATTCGGTAAACTCCTGGATATGAGGTCTTTTAGCTGGCCTTTTATGCTCACATTCTCTCCTATACCAAGCAGAGTATTCGGGTGATACTTCGCCTTTGGCCCGATCCTTTACGCAAGTATATGACTTCAAGTATTGGCATTCATTCCAAATCTGGCGGACCTTTGCTTTAGGGAATTGTCCTTTAGGACTAATCTCAGCTACCTGAGTACTAAGATCACCGTCCTTCGGCACTATCTGGCATCTTCCAAGCTACCTTAAAACCCGATATGGAGCATAGGGTTGAATGCTTTTGAGACCCATCAAGAGTATGAAGCCTTGTTGTTGGCATGTATATTATTTCATTAACAGGTAGCCATCCAAGCGTCCATTCTATTTGACTAGCAGTGAGGGACCGAAAGTATGCTGTCCAACCCGTGAATCCTTCTGGCAAATTGACCCCTTTAATCCTCGTGTAGAACTCTTCTATGCATGTTTTCTCTGGAGACCCATAGCTCAAAAACTGAGGGCGATGGCACAGGTGCTCGGTCATCCACATTTGCAGCAGTAGATTGCATCCCTCGAAGAAGTCTTTCCCGGCTTTACAGGCTGTAAGAGCGCGGAAGATATCGGCTAATATCATAGGTGCAAGAGTGCTTTTGTCTTGAGTCATTAGAGTACTGACGACCCCGGCTATTTTTATGTCAATGTTTCCATCTTTCCTTGGAAATATCACCAGCCCCAGAAAAACCACCATGAAAGCGACACGCCTATGCTCTTCCCATTTTTGGCGATTTCCATTACTACATATCTTGCTTTCTGGGTTGTTGAACCCCCCGATGTGGCCATATCTATGGTATATGAAGTGTGGGGTGCAAAAGCCATTTGCCAGATCTGCATTGTGAACCGTTCTACGTATCTTCAGAGAGTCTAAAAATCTGTGCACAGCTACAATTCTCGGGGCCACTAAATATTTGTCTTTTAAAGGAACCTCATCTTTCCCGATGTACCCAACCATTTCTTCTAATGTTGGGGTAAGCTCGAAGTCTGAGAAATGGAACACATTGTGTGCCGGGTCCCAACACGTCACTAATGCTCTGATAATATCTCCCCGAGGCACAATTTCTAGCAAACCGGTAAGCCCTTTCAAATATTTCTTAACTTCATCTTGCCCTTCGCTTCCTAAATCATTCCACCACAGACGTAACTCCAAAGGGATCTTGTTCATGATTGAGAAAGGTTC
Source organism: Nicotiana glauca (assembly GCA_026770625.1). NCBI lineage: Eukaryota > Viridiplantae > Streptophyta > Magnoliopsida > Solanales > Solanaceae > Nicotiana > Nicotiana glauca. The sequence goes on along the minus strand of MU736532.1, from coordinate 111,022 downwards.
ATTTTGAGTCGTGCTCATCCTGCACATTTATTAAGGTGATTTAATCACTTATTTATGACTTTAAAGAAAATGACACTATTTTCCAATTCTAATTTCAACAATAAAGCCCAATTTTGCTGATATGGCCTTTCAGCACTTCGAGGAGAAAATTTTAAGGTTGTGCCTGCTAACTGTTGGGGAAATGACTCAGAGTGGCCGTTCTTGCAAAAACAGCCTTCCGGCGCCCTTTTGGGGACATTCGGCTTATTTTAAACAAGAATGGTATCATCCAACTTATTGGACAAAAATTAAAATTTTGGTATTTTTGGCTATTTTTGCAAATGGGGTGGTTGGACCCGATGAGGGTTGCCTACGTATCTCACATTCCGGTGAGAATCAAACCAGCGTAGTTCGGGAAAATTAATGAACTATTTTAAAACAAGACTCTTTTTTGTTTTTATTTTTGGCATTTCAAAAGTAAATAACAAAACTACAAAAGCAATACTCTTTTTCGTTTTCTTTTTTCATGGCAAGACAAACCATTTTTCTTTTCTATTTTTGAAAATAAGACAAAATAACTTCTTCTTTTTTTTTCATTTTTAAGAAACAAATAAACAACCTATTTTTCCCAAACTAAAATAAAGACTTTTTTCGTTTATTTTTCATGGCAAGACAAACTATTTTCCTTTTCTATTTTTGAAAACAAGACAAAATAACGACTCTTTTTTCCTTTTTCATTTTCAACAAACAATAAAACAACCTATTTTTTCCAAACTAAAATAAAGACTCTTTTTCTTTTTCTTTTTCTGCGAACAATTTCCAAAAATAAAGACTCTCTTTTTTTCTATTTTTCCTTTGCTTTTAGTAAACAAAACATTTCCATTTTTTATTTTTTTTTTCAAAATTTCGGGAGAGTTTTGACAGCATTTGGGCATCGTTTTTTTTATAAAGCTAAACAATTAATTCTTTACACTGTTATTTCTCTCTTTTTCTCTGTTTCACAATTTTTCAATATTCCCAATGTTCAAAAACCGGTCAGCATGCAGGCCCGAGACAAATAAATGCAACACGTAAAATGCATCATGGTGGTCATTTCATATCCGGTTACCTGTCCTAGACGGACCCAACCCCTGTGTTGAGTCCCCAAAGTCTTATGAATATGATGCAAATAAGCGCTCCTACTAGGGATTCGGCATGAAGTCAAGTTATTCTAGGTTCAAAACCTGGGTATGTGTTCTAGACTGTGTACCCGAGCGGACAACTCGAATTGAGGAGGGGGCTACGTACCGGGGACCCGCGGGATCGTCCGGCTTAGTAACTTGTCCGGCCTCTTTCTTATTTTAGGGTATTGACACTAACAGAATAGGGAGTCTCAACCAGTAAGCACATCCCCGGAGGTGAGAAGAGAAGGGTTTCGGCACAATTTATATACAATTCAGATAATATCAAAGCGGC
>MU736532.1:65291-109218 GCA_026770625.1 Nicotiana glauca | reverse complement strand
GTGTTAGGCATTCCCGGATTCTGTGGTTCTAGCACGGTCGCTCAACTGTTGTATTTGATTTTATCTGATTTCAAAATATATTCTAACTTATGTGTCTTTTATTAGTAACCCGCTTTTTTTATATATTTATTTTTAATAAGAATTGCAACGTTGTGAAAACGTATCTCGAACCACGTCGCACCAGTACACCCGTGGCTTTTGACACATTTTGACTTCGTTAAGATTTAGATTTGGGTCACATAAATGTGCACCCGCATTTAGGAAGGTAATATTATTAAAATACGCGCCTAAAGTGACTAACGTATTGATATCTTTTGGGAAGGCCGTGAAATTTGCTAAACGGCCCGTCGCGAGTCTCTAAGTATTGTTAATTAAGTAATTAATGAGGGCCCCACAATTTGTATTTGGTTTGGCGAGGCTCGTCTCATTTTTTCTTATTAGAAAAGGTCAACCTAAAGCAAACTAAAATTTTCTATTTATTATTTGTCTCTAAAAGGCCAATTAATTCATAAATATAAATTCAGGCCTCGAATTCAAGTCCGAATTCAAATAAAAGGGAAAACCCTTTTAGCTTGAACCCGCTACCTAATTCAAAACCCAATTTTATATTTATGAATTAGTTCCCTATATGCTTAAGAGATCCAACATTCCCTAATCTAATTTTACTTAATTAGGCCCATTAGCCAAATGAATAGAAGCAACTCATTTATGAATACAAAGAGTGGGACATTTTGGGCTTGTGATGAAGGGTCTGGGCCCAGGGCATGCTGAAAGCCAACGGGTCTAATTACATGATCAAATAATCCTAGCTTCCTAGACATTTTAACATCCCAAGTCAATAAAGTCACAAAAATTTAAATTCAACTCAATTAATAACAGATTCTATGGACAGTGCAGTTTAATACTTTGAATATTTATGTGCTTCTCCTAATGTACCCACTTGTGTGATCTTGTGATGATCAATGAAGAAGAAAAAAAAAACTTAGCTACAAATTGCAACATGAACTCTAACTGATTTTATATTCAAAAAACGTGCAATCCAAAAGCGAATTCCATTTTTACATATTCACATTTAATAGAGTGTTCAATTTCATATGAAAATTTGGAGTCAATTTTTACGTTAATGCTGTCTCCAAAACTAGTGGTTCAATTAACTACTAAATGCACTTTATCCTTGGCTATTTAACAAATCAATACAAATTACTAATCATATCAGTTCACGTTCAGTCTTAATTACAGTCCACAATTTCATTAGTACAATTGAAGTATATCTCAAATGAATCAACTAATAACAATACTAAAGCTAATTTTCTAATTGAACAGTAGTACAAAAATCCAAGAACAAATATGCATTTTTCATTATGTAAACTTCAAAAGTGATCTTCTACATATGGACACAACTTCAACATTACTTGAGCATTAGAATATACCTGGAATTGGAAATAAAGAAGAAGAAACGAGGTCAACAACAATAGATGTCAACAACAGCAAATTGAAGTTAATCTCATAGCTCACTATTCTACATCCAATCATTCCAGAATCGAATTTAGAAAACACAGCATCCATTTCAGTCGAGTGAACTAGAACTGACCCAATCAACCAGCAGTTAACTCCAAAATTAAACACAAGCAGCCATTTGACCCGCCAGTTAACTCGACCAATCAAATCTAATTTCAATTGACTCCAAATTCTACCAGAATTCAGATGTCAAACAAAACAAAAGGAATTCGAACTGTTTTTGATTTTTTTACTATAAGCTAAAGCTGAACTAAAATTAGAAAAATGATATAAGGAACGCTAATGTAACAGTAAAATTTTGGGTTTTTTCTGTTAGATTTCTATTGTTTTTGGATTTTTAAAGGTTTGAATTTCAAAATCAGATCTAAAATTGAGGAGGAAGTTTTTTGGGGGGAATTTTTGGAGGCTCAAAAACTTGTAAAACAAGTAAGGGTCATGCCTTTTTATAGGCAAAGATGAGGTGCAAGTTCAGATTTTCAATTTATCCTTTAGTCCCTATTTTAATTACCATTCAACCCCTTTATTTTTGACTTGTACTACAAGTAACTACCATTATACTTACTGAAATTCATTTGTACCCCTATCTAGAAGGTCCTAGAGGGTTTTAATACTGATTTTCTACCCTTAAAATCCCTAAACTATCCTTGTATTAGTTCTGGAATTACTATTTCTAATAAAACTACCCTTTACCCTTGCAAAAACTACCCTAATTACCTCCTAAAATAATTGTTCAACCGAAGCATCTTCAGCTATAATCCAAGCTAAGTCTTAAACTCTAATAAAGCTCCCACTTGATACTAACCAAACTAAACAACTAATTAAGCTAACTAATCAAAGAACAAATTCAGTGTGGACTTCAATTTTAACAAGAACCAATAGTTTATAAAAATATTCAACTGAAAACAATCAACTAAGCTAATTAAACCTAAATTAACACCTAACAATTATACTACCTAGAACTGCATAAGAGCTAATTAAACCTAAATTGACACCTAATCGATCGACTGACTAAAAATGATCAGGAACAAACAAGCTAAACAACACAATGAAAATTAACCTAAGAAACTTACAGAAACATGCATTACTAATTAATCTAATTAACAGAATTACCACATAAACAAATTACTAATTAAACTATTCAGAAATTAGAACTACACTTGATTAAAAGATAGAACAAGAATCGAACTAATCGAAACTAAAAAATGGGAAAAAAATGACTTACTGAATAATCCGAGCTTATTTGATTTCTGGGAACAAATTTTAATTAATATTATGGGTTTATCTTCGTCAAAAAACAAACTCACAATACCAATTAAAAGTCGTCCAAATTATTGAAGCCAAACGGCATACAACCTTGAAAAACCCTAGATTCGAGATTTGTTTAGCTTCAAAGAGATTCGAAGTGTAATACCCACAGATTCGAGATGAGGAAGGTCAAGAGACTATCTGGTATTGATTTGGGCTCATTTGGGCAAGTTCGTGCTTTGAGACTGGAGTTTCAAACTAATATTCGAGAGGCCTGGACTTGATTCGAAGGAAACCATTATCATAGATGGCAAGAGGAGAGTGAGGAGGACGAGGGGTGTAAATGTGGGGGTGATTGGCATCGGTGCCGCCACCGGCGGCCTAGGGGTTTTGGGACGGTGCCATTAGGGTTTGGGAGAGGAAAGGTGGGGTGAGGAAGATGAGTGAAAATGGGGTAGGGGGGATAAGATTCGGACATATATATACCAAACATCATAAGATATTATCGTCCGTTAGATCAAAATTCAAGGGCCGTGATTAATCGACGAAACGACGTCGTTTGGCAATAATAAAAAAAATGGACCGGGTCAGAAGCTGGGGTTTGGGCCTAGGCGTGGACGGACGGGTAATAGGGCAAAAAAAGGGTGGTTTGGGCTGGGACGAAATTTAAACAAGGGCCCAACTAGTATATTATGCAAACAGTCTCTTTTAATGGCTTCTTTTCATTTTTCATTCCTTTTATTTGTTTTGCTTATTTTTTTTTTTTTTTCAATTTATATTTTTTCTGATTTTATTAAAATTCTAAAAAAAACAAATTAACACTAAAATCTAATTCCCTGTCCATTATTTTTTTTAATAAAAATACAAACTAAAACATATTTAAACTAAAAATGTAAAAAGGGCCATTTTTGTTATTTTCCTTTTGTATTTATTCTAAAACAACTTAATCACTAATGAATCCTAAAATATGAAATTAGCTCCTAAATACAAATGTCATGCATATTTTATACATTTTTATATGAATTAAAATGCACAAATAAAAATGCAGAAAACAACATAAAATTCACAAAAGTGTAAAATAATGAAAGAAAAATTATTTTGTTTGGAATTTTGGGAATGATTCATATATATGGAAAAAATCACGTGCTCACAATTACTTGTTGATACATGTTATTATCTCTGTTTGGGATAATTCATGTGATTATTGAGAGCCCGAGGGACTGGAGAGGTTGGTGATTGAGATAGGGCCTGAGTGTCGAGCTGTGAGTTGTGTGTGTATATATTGATCGGGTTGTACGCCGCAATGAATCTTAGGGCTATACATATATATTTATTGATCAGGTTGCATGGTGCAAAGAGCCTCGTGGCTATTTATATATTTGGAGCGAGCTGCACGCCGCAGCGATATAGCGCTTGGGCTGAAGGAGCCGAGTGATTAAGTTGTTGAGGAGAGTTGAGTGATTGTTTCCCTGAGAGGTTGCACTTTCTTTCGTTTGTTGTTGCACTTAGTTCCTATCTATCATTGTTTTGAAATTTTTTGGATGATTTTTTATCCAGTTTTTACTTGAACTTGAAACTGTATAAAACTGATTCGACTTAAATTGCTGGATTTGAAAGCATGTCTATTCCTTGCCGAAATTACTGAAACTGAACTATAACTGTGTAGCTCGTCACTATCTTCAGTTCCTTATTAATTTTTTTTATTTACTAAGTTGGTTTTACTCATGCTACACCATGTACTTTATGTGCAGATTCAGGTATTTTCGGACACGGTGGACATTGATCTCGTGTTCGGTTGATTGTCAGAGATTTATGAGGTAGCTTTCCGCTGTTCGCAGTCCTTGTTTCTCCCTTTTTGATTTCTCCTCTATTTGTATTTATTATAGACTCTTGTAGACACTATTTCTCAGACTGGTTGTTTAATTTGCTCATGAATTAGTGACACCCCGATGTTGGGGCTATTTTTCTGCACTTATGTTTGGGTTTACTCTATTTTTATGAAAAACTGCAATTATATTAAAATATTTTAATTCATTTCTGTCAAATGTTGAAAGTGTTTTGGAAATGTCGGCTTGCCTATCAGCACGATAGGTGCCATCACGATAGGTTAGGACTTGGGTCGTGATAAGTTGGTATTACAGCCTATGTTATATAGGTCTCCCGAGTCATGAGCAGGTTTAGTAGAGTGATCTTGCAGATCAGTACAGAGATGTCTATACTTACCTTCGAGCGGCTGCCAAATCCTTAGAAAACTTCATATTCTTGAATTTTTATCGTACGAATTTGTTGATACTACTGACTAAACTTCTATTATTCTACTCTCTCACAGAAGGTGAGGACACGTACTACTAGGCGGGACGGATAGCCACCAGTACCAACAGCCAGGGCCGCGAGAGGTCGAGGTCGCGATAGAGGTTACGGTAGAGCCAGAGTTGCATCTCGCACAGCAGCTGGGCAACACCTGCAGATCCACCAATTGCCTTAGTTCATGATCAGATCCCAGTTGTGGATGCACCAGCAGGACCAACTCAGGGACCAGTTGTGCCTATTGTTATTCCAGGCCTTAGCTTAGATTCTGACCGTTTTTACCAGTCTTGCTCAGGCGGTCTCTATTTCGACCACAGCAACCACTTCTCAGGTCGGGGGAGGTACTCAGACTCCCGTCGCCCGTACACCAGAGCAGGTGATGCAGGAACTTTAGACATCGGGGGCACCGCCAGCCTAGCTGGTTGCAGTTGCTCAGGACTATGTGGTTCCTGTCATGCCCGATGATGAGCATCATAGATTGGAGAGGTTTGAGAGACTCCAACCTCCATATTTCAGTGGTATAGAGAGAGAGAGAGGATGCACAGGGCTTCTTGGATAAGTGTCAGAGGATGCTTCATACAGTAGGTATTTTGGAGACCATTGGGGTCTCGTTCACTACTTTTCAGTTCTCTGGAGCTGCCTTCACCTAGTGGGAGGCTTATGAGAGGCGTAGGCCGGTCTATGCAGCACTATTTACATGACAAGACTTCTTCGTTCTCTTCTTGGAGAAGTATGTGTCGCAGTCTCACAGAGAGGAGTTGCGCAAACAGTTTGAGCAGTTACATCAGGATGATATGACTGTGATGCAGTATGAGATGTGATTTTCTGAGTTAGCCCAGTATGCGGTTTGGTTGGTCCCCATTGATAGGGAAAGGATCGGGAGGTTCATTGATGGCCTCATATTTCAGCTGCAACTGCTTTTGACTAGAGACCGGGTATCTAGTGATATTTTTGAGGAGGTTGTTGACATTGCTAGGTAGATAGAGTTGGTCCGCATCCAGGAGTGGGTTGAGAGGGAGGCCAAAAGGTCTCGTAGATCAGGTAGTTTTTGTAGTACTTCTTCTGGAGTTCAGTTCCACTACGGCATAGGTCGTCCCTACAAGCATGCTTAGACGGCTCATCCAATTCACCGTGGAGCATCATTTGGACATGGTTCACACAGTTCTCATTAGGGTCATTCATTTCTTGGTGCACTTCTAGCTCAGAGTTCATCCCGTGCTCTATCGGTTTAGGGCTCATCTATGCCAGGTCCTTCTACCAGTTATCCCGATGCTCGGGGATCCCTTTAGTCCCCACCACCAGCACCGAGGAGTTGCTACAAGCATGGAGAGTTTGGTCATATTAGGAGGCATTGTCCCCCCTAGTGGGAGGTCCAGCTCAGCAGAGGAGCCAGCTTATGACTTCAACACCAATTAATTCACCACCCACCCACCCACCTCGTGGTGGAGCTCAGTCAGCTAGAGGTCGCCCTAGAGGGAAGGCCGATCAGGTGGCGGTCAGGCCCGTTTCTATGAGCACTCCCTACCATACCAGATGCTATTTCTTCAGACACACTGATCAAGGGTATTGTCTCAGTATGTCACCGAGATGCTTCTGTATTATTTGACCCTGGTTCCACCTATTCATATTTATCATCGTATTTTTCTCATTATATGGATATGACCCGTGAGTCTCTAGGTTCATCTGTTCATGTATCTACACCGGTGGGCGATACCATTATTGTGGACCGTGTATATCAGTTGTGTGTAGTGACCATTGGGGGATAGGAGACTAGAGTTGATCTTTTGCTATTGAGTATGGTTGATTTTGATGTGATGTTGGGTATGGATTGGTTATCTCCATTCATGCTATTTTGGATTTCCACGCTAAGGCAGTGATGTTGGCGATGCTGAGGTTGCCACGGATTGAGTGGCGAGGTTCTTTAGACTATGTTCCCAGTAGAGTAATTTCATACTTGAAGGCCCAACGGATGGTTGGGAAAGGTTATCTTTAGTATTTGGCCTTTGTGAGGGACGTTAGTACTAAGACTCCTACTATTGATTCTATTCCAGTGGTACAAGATTTTTCGGATGTATTTCCTGTAGACCTGTCGGGCATGCTGCCCAACAGGGACATTGATTTTAGTATTGACTTGGTGTCGGGCACTCAGCCCATTTCTATTCCTCTGCACCATATGGCACCGACTGAGTTGAAGGAGTTGAAGAAGCAGCTTCAGGAACTCTTTAAGAAGGGGTTTATTAGGCCTAGTGTGTCACCTTGGGGTGCACCGGTTTTGTTTGTGAAGAATAAGGATGGCACTATGAGAATATACATTGACTACAGGTAGTTGAACAAAGTCACAATCAAGAACAAGTATCCGTTATCACATATTGATGATATATTTGACCAGCTTCAGGTAGTAAGGGTGTTCTCCAAGATTGATTTGAGGTCTGTGCATCACCAGTTAAAGATTCGAGTCGGATATTCTTAAGATAGCTTTCAGGACCCGTTATGGTTATTATGAGTTCCTTGTGATGTCTTCGGGTTGACCAATGCCCCAGCGGCGTTCATGCATCTGATGAACAATGTGTTTTCGCCTTATCTCGACTCATTTGTTATTGTATTCATTGATGATATCACGGTGTACTCTCGTGGCCAGGAAGAGCACGCCCAACATTTGAGGGTTGTGTTGCAGCAATTGAGGGAGGAGAATCTTTACGCCAAGTTCTCCAACTGTGAGCTTTGGCTCAATTCAGTGGTGTTCTTGGGGCACGTGGTGTCCAGTGAGGTTATTCAGGTAGATCCAAAAAAGATAGAGGCGGTTTCAGAGTTGGCCTAGACCGTCCTCGGCAACAAAGATTCAGAGTTTTCTTGGTTTGGCTGGTTATTACCAACACTTCGTGCAGGGTTTATCGTCTATTGAATCGCCCTTGACAAAATTGACCCAAACGGGTGCTCCTTTAAGGTGGTCGGATGAGTGTGCGGCGAGCTTTTAGAAGCTCAAAACTGCCTTGACCTCAACTCCAGTTCTAGTCCTACCATCAGCTTTTGGTTCTTATACAGTATATCTGATGCTTCTTGGATTGGTATAGGGTGTGTTTTGATGTATGATGTTTGAGTGATTTCTTATGCTTCGCGTCAGTTGAAGCCCTATGAGAAGAACTACCATGTTCATGATTTGAAGTTGGCTGCCATTGTTCATGTGTTGAAGATTTGGAGGCACTATCTTAATGGTCTGTCTTGTGAGGTATTTACTAATCATCGCAGCCTCCAGCACTCGTTTAAGTAAAAGGATCTCAATTTGAGGCAGCAGATATGGTTGGAGCTGCTAAAGGACTATGGTATTACTATTCTGTATTATCTGGGAAAGGCTAATGTGGTGGTCGATGCCTTGAGTGGCAAGGCAGTGAGTATGGGTAGTCTTGCATTCATTCCTGTGGTGAGAGACATCTTACGGTTGATGATTAGGCCTTGGCCAACCGGTTCGTAAGATTGGATATTCGGAGCCCAATCGGGTTCTAGATTGTGTGGTTTCTTGGTATTCCTTATTTTATCGCATCAGAGTGTTCCAGTATGATGATCCTCATTTTCTTGTCCTCAAGGACAGGGTTCAGTACGGTAATGACAGAGATGTGACTATTGGTGATAGTGGGGTATTGAGGATGCAGGGCCGGATATGTGTGCCAAATGTAGATGGTCTACGGGAGTTGATTCTTGAGGAAGCCCACAGCTCGTGGTATTCCATCCATTCGGGTGCTACGAAGATGTATCAGGATTTGAGGCAGCGCTATTTGTGGAAGAGAATGAAGAAGGATAGAGTTGGGTTTGTAGGTCAGTGACTCAACTGCCAGCAGGTAAAATATGAGCATCAGAGACCAGGTGGATTGCTTCTGAGGTTACAGATTCTAGAGTGGAAGTGGGAGCGGATCACCATGGATTTAGTAGTTGGGCTCCCACGGACTTTAAGAAAGCTCGACGCTATTTGGATGATTGTGGATCAGCTGACAAAGTCCACGCACATCATTCCAGTTGGTACTACTTATTCTTCAGAGGGGTTGGCTGAGATTTGCATTCGAGAGATTGTTTGCCTTCATGGTATGCCAGTTTCCATCATTTCAGATAGAGGCACACAGTTTACATTGAAGTTTTTGAGGGTAGTGCAGCGAGAGTTAGGCAGGTTGAGATGAGCACAACATTTCACCCTCAGACGGACAGACAGGCCAAGCGCACTATTCAGATATTGGAGGACATGCTATGCGCTTGTCTCATTAATTTTGGGGGTTCATGGGACCAGTTTTTGCCGCTCGCGGAGTTTGCTTACAACAACAGTTATCAGTCGAGCATTTAGGTAGCTTTGTTTGAGGATTTATATGGGAGATGGTGTAGATCTCCAGTGGGTTAGTTTGAGCCTAGCAAGGCTAGTCTATTGGGTACTGGCTTGGTTCAGGATGCTTTAGACAAGGTTAAAATGATTTAGGAGCGACTTGACACGACGCAATCAAGGCAGAAGAGTTATGCTGACATGAAGGTCCGTGATGTGTCTTACATGGTTGGGAAGAAGGTTCTGCTAAAGGTTTCACCCATGAACGGTATTATATGATTTGGGAAGAAGGGCAAGTTGAGCCTTCAGTTTATTGGGCCATTTGAGGTGCTTCGGAGGATTGAGGAGATGGCCTACAAGCTTGCCTTTCCACCTAGATAATCGAGTGTGCATCCATTATTTCATGTTTCTATGCTTTGGAAGTATATCGGTGATCCGTCTTATGTTTTGGATTTCAGCACGGTTTAATTGGATAGTGATTTGACTTATGATGTGGAGTCTGTGGCCATTTTGGAACAGTTGGTTTGAAAGTTGAGGCTAAAAGATATAGCTTCAGTAAAAGTGCACTGGAGAGGTCAGCCCGTGGAGGAGGCTACTTGGCAGACCGAGCGGGAGATGCGGAGTAGATATCCACACCTATTTGAGAATCCAGGTATGTTTCTAGATCCGTTCAAAGACGAACGTTTGTTTAAGAGAGGGAGGATGTAATGACCAGGCTGGTCATTTTGAGAGTTGTAGATCTGTTTCCCCATTTTTTTATTCTTTTATGATCTAAAGCTATATTATGACTTACATGATTAGTTGGTTTGGTTTCGGAGCGATTTCAGAGTGAATTGAGACACTTAGTCTCTTAATTGAAAGCTTAAGCTGGAAAAGCTGGCCGGATATCGACTTATGTGTAAACGACTTCAGATTTTGAATTTTCATGGTTCCGTTAGCTTAGTTAGATGATTTTGGACTTAGGAGCATGTCCGGATTGTGATTTGGAGACCCGTAGTAGAATTAGGCTTGAATTGGTAAAAGTTAAAATTTTGGAAAGTTTGACTGAGGGCAGACTTTTTGATATCGGGGTCGGATTGGATTTTTGAAAGTTGGAGTAGATTCATAGTGTCATTTATGACTTGTGTGAAAAATTAGAGGTCAATTGGACGTGGTTTGATAAGTTCGGCGTCCTTTTGGAAATTTCAAAGTTCATTAGGATTGAATCCGTGTGTAATTCATGTTTTGATGTTATTTGAGGTGATTTGAGGGTTCGACTAAGTTCGTATGATGTTTTTGGGAATTGATGGTATGTTTGGTTGAGGCCTCGAGGGCCTTGGGTGAGTTTCAAGTGATTAACATATCATTTTTGGACTTTAGTTGATGGTTGATATCTGTTGTTGTGATTCTTTTAGTTTCCTTATACGCGATCGCATGAGTGGGCCCGCGATCACGTAGGTCTATTGAGGGCATCTAGGGAATTTTTCTACGTGATCGCCAGTAGAGGCATGCGATCGCAGAGGTTGGTAAGTCTGGGCATGGAGAGGTCCGCATTCGCGTAGAGTACTGGCTCAGGAGCTGGGATCAGGTGATTCCTCTATGCGATCACATAGTTAGGGACACGATCGCATAGCTTTGGTTAGTCAGTTGTACACGATTGCAGAGGCTGTTATGCTTTCGCGTAGGGTATAAGTATGGGGAAGCATAATTTTGCTTCGCAATTGCGAGGTATTTTCCTCGACCGCGATGAAGCCATAACTGGGCAAATTTAAAAGATTCAAAACGAGGGTTTCGAGTTCATATCAGAAAATTGAAGTGGGAGCTCGGTAAAAGGCAATTTTTGGAGAGATTCTTGCGTGGGTGTTTAGGGTAAATGATTCCTATCTAATTTTGGTCAAATTCCATGATTATTTCCTAAATTCCATCATTTAGTTTGTAATTTGGGGTGGAAATTTTGGGAAAAAGAGGAAGTGTTCTTGAGATGGATTTTTGAGGTTTTGAATGGGATTTTGTTATCGGATTTGAGTAAATTTGGTAATGTTAGATCGCGAGTGAATGAGATTTCGGTTTTTTTGACTTTTGTCGAATTTAGAGATGTGGGCGCAGGGGCCGCGTTCAGGCCGATTTCCGATTTTTGGCTATAATTTAGCACTTTTGTTATAGAATTGCTCCCTTTAGCCTATATTGATTGTATTGCACTACTTGTGGCTAGATTCGGGACATTTTGAGGTCGACTCGGGAGGCAAAGGCATTTTAAAGTAGCGTTTTGCTCGGATGAGGTAAGTAACAGTTTTAAATCTGGTCCTGATGGTATGAAACCTTTGGATTTTTGTGTCAGGTGATTATTTTGGAGGTGACGCACATTCTAGTTGACAGGAGTGTGGGCGTGAACTGAGGGTATTGTGACTTGGTCCGTCTCGGGAAGCTGTAAAGTTGAATAATGTATGCGGCAAAATCAGAAGGCTTAATTTCTTGCTGTCAAGACACCTCGAAAAAGTACCTCGAGACATCGAGTATGTGGAGTTGCGGCCGAGTCCCCTCCCTCGGGGCTTGTCTAGGTCCGAATCAAAGAAAACGAAGATCGAGGCTAGAACAAAAAGGGGAATTCGCAAGGCACTCGGCTAAGCCTAATAGAGTCGGCGTACCCAGAGCCTGCGTCGAGGCATCACGTCTAGCCGTCACATCTCTATGCTTTTACAATTAATGTATATTGTACTATAGCCGAATTCGCCTCTTATATAAAGGGAAACCACACCACTTTGTAAGGGGCGGATGTTGCTCCAACTATTCTTCACAAGTTCAATAATATCTCTCTCTCTTTCTTCTCTCTAACTTACTCATCTGAGGCCACTCTTAGTATTTATTGCTTTCATACTTGTTCTTCATTTATTGTTTGGTATTGGCTATAAAGAGCCTTCTTTAATTATATTCTAACTTTTATTCCCGGCTATCCCCGATAGCTCGAGCTCGAGCCGGATATCGACCCCGAGGCTTTCATCGACCAGTTTGAAGCCCGGGCAGCAAGCCACTCGGTTTGATTACTACCCTGTTTTAGCTTGTAACTCATCGTTAAACTTCATATTCTTAGCATCAACTAGTCTAACAACTAGCATAAAAATAGATCACGTATGTTTAGAATCCCATTTACAAATTTAATTTTTGTAACCATTTTTACGGTAAACAGTTTGGTGCCTGCCGTGGGGCTAAAAATAATAGTTATTATTTTCTTGCTAGTTTCATTAAATAAACGCAAGCTATCTTTGACACTTTTTCTTGTCCAAGATCTTTAGATTTCAGGTTGAATTGTCTGGCTCAGTAAATAGGGTTGAGAACGACTACCTCGAAAATTGTGGCGAAAACGTTATGACTATTCCAATCATTGGCGCGCCACCGCAGAACCCCGATAATGCACCCGAACCGATTCCAGCGGACGCGGGTCCGCCAGACGCGTAGCAGGTTGACGAAACCTCACACATCGACGGAAGAATACAGCATGGCGACCGACAGGAATCCCAAAAAACCCCGGCTCGGGAAGCATAGGAATTTAGGCTTCACAATAATTTTGAAATGTTGCAGGCACAACAGTTGTCCATCGCTCAGTTATAAAGCAATCCAAAAACTCCCAGCATAGTAGCGCCAGAAACAGCTCCCCCAATCGAACAGGTACCCGAGATATCGAGCAATAACGGATCGATAGCCGATCCCGCCATCATGAAAATGCTGGAGGACCTCACCAAGAGGATCGAGTCAAGCAAGAAAATGATAGCTACTAACGATAAGAAGGTCGAAACCTACAACTTTAGAGATGATCAAATCCCAGGTGCGCACCCGGTCCTGAAGGGTATAGATTCGTGGAAATTCGTGCAACGGCCATTCCCCGACGAAGCGTCCCAGAACCTATTCCAAAGAAGTTAAAAATGCCTGAACTCCCTAAGTACAGCAGGACCTCAGATCCCAATGAACACATCACTGCCTATACCTAAGCGGTAAAAGGCGACGACCCAAAAGACGATGAGATCGAGTTCGTCTTATTGAAGGGGTTCGGGGAAACACTCCCGGAAGGGGCCATGATGTGGCATCATAACCTAGTTCCCATCACCATAAACCCACTTGCCATACTGGCATATTCCTCCATAAAGGCACACGCCGGTGCCATCAAAGCAAAGGCGAAAAGGCCCGACACATCCACGACCAAGCAAAGGAAGAACAAAATGCTACGAGAATTCGCATCTCATTCCCAGATGG
Organism: Nicotiana glauca; assembly: GCA_026770625.1. Taxonomy (NCBI): domain Eukaryota; kingdom Viridiplantae; phylum Streptophyta; class Magnoliopsida; order Solanales; family Solanaceae; genus Nicotiana; species Nicotiana glauca. Next base: position 95,624 of record MU736532.1, on the reverse strand, counting down.
AACGAACGGAACTACCCCCAGCCTTGCATGACCGGGAGGTACAGTCCTTTATTCAAAGCCTAAACAGACCAAGCCCAACGATTTCAAGGCAGTTAAAAGAAAACCTAATCGGGTACCAAGCCGAGATCCGGTCGGATGCCCATATCCGACACCAATCACAAACTAGGGTCGTAAATGACCATCCAGGAGCCCCCTCGAGCTTAGCATACCTAGGAAGGCTCCTAGAAAGAAAACTAATGCCAAACAGAAAAAGGTACCGCTTGTGCACCACAGATTGGAGGGACGCCCCGGGACGCAATGTACCTTGCAACGATTAGAGAACGGATCGAGGACAATATCCTCGAGAATCGTCAATAGAGCCAGATTCGATGGGGACACAAGGCCAGCGAGGACGTCTATCTCATCAAGGTACAATATCAATATCACTGTATCAGACATCGTGTTTACCATCAGCAAAACCAGGGACACCAGATGGCTTAGACCTATTCAGCAGAATCATTCTCAAGAGAATCAGAGCTTGGTGTGTGAACTGTGAAACAAGTGCGGCAGCAAGACTGAGGATGGCCACCATCTCCGAAAACAAAAAAGCCAAGCCACTCAACAAAAACCACCGCCGAGAACTGACGAGCGACCAAATTAAAGTTCAGTCCCGAGTAGGGAAGGCGGCCAGGAAGAACGAAGCATACGGGCCACAGCGTATTACCACGACAGTAGAGGAGCAACGACACTTACCAAAAATGCTCGTCACCATAGAAAGACGGATTTGGGGATATATCTGTGGGAACGCCCTCACACTCAACAAAGAGGGCACCGAGACCTTGTCTCGGCCTCACACTGACGCACTAGTAATTGTCTTCCTCACTCAATCCATTTTAAATAAAACATGTGCTCATGAATTTAGGCAGCTCGATCAACGCTGCCAGGTCGAGGGTGATAGGGAGGCTCGGACCATTCTCTCAATTCAGCATGGTTAGCCCCGAGCTGAACGATGGTAGCAACGACAAGGAGAAAGACCATTCTCTCAGTTCAGCATGGCAAGCCCTGACCGGAATGCCAAGTTCCGCAAAATCAAAGGAGGCGCAAGGCAATGACGCCTTATTCAAATGACCGTGGATGCACCGCACAAGGGCAGTGTCATCCCCCCTTCGCCAAAAGGATGAAACTCCTCGCAAGGGAAGGAATTCAAACCGTTGACAAAAAGCAACACGCTGCAAGGGGAAAAATCTGCATCACAACGCATTGCCGGCACCAATATCTCCACTCTTCAAAGGGTCAAAGGGTAAGTGAACCATGTTTTCGACCAAGCCCTGGTGAACACAGTGGAGGGCTATCCTAGAGTCCCCGCTCCAAAATGGCAGGGACATATCAAAACTCGGAACATCACCTACACACCCCGCGGTAAGATTAAACTACCCGCCTCCCCTTCGTTATTTTATACTAACCTGCATGCAGACACCTGGCCAGGGCATCCGGAAGTGTTAATTCTACCCGAATATCCCAAGGTCTTAATAGCACGCATCGCACTCTCTCCCATCGGCCGGACTTCTGCCCCAAAGAAGGTCTCGCCGGCGAGGTTCTTAGCGGAGCAACGTGCCTCCTGGGAAGGATTCAACAAGCCTACCGGACTTTCATTGAATCAAGACAAACGAGGTCTCAAAAGGAAATCATGTACCGGGCCAAACGGTCAAAGGAGCCATGCCCGCGCGGGCCGAGCTCACGACAACGAAATAACATGTATTTACTCCAAGCAATTAAAGAATATATTTCAATATCTTGTACTCTAAAAAAGGAAAATTCGGCATGCTCACGGCAAGGATTCCCTCCATCGAATACGTCCCGAAACACTCGGAGACTTAGTGTCAACAATTTGGCACCAGCACGACCTCCGGGTCAGAACTTCGAGCTCATAAGGCCCTAACAAGGAAACTCCAAACTCACGAGTAACGATCTCCGGGCCTAAGCAAACTCGATCACTCAGAGACTATCATCAATTGCCATACACTAGAAAACCCGAGGCAGTAAGACCCCGAGGCCTAACCAGATCTATTCTACATAGCAACAAAAACAGTAAGACCTCAACAGGCATGACAAACTGTAAGACCTCAACAGGCAGGACAAACTGTAAGACCTCAATAAGCATGAAAATCTTGCAAGACCTTACAATAGGCATAAAACTCAATCCTAAAATTTAGGCTATATGTCGCATTTGTCAGACTCCCGAAAGGGCATACCCTCGATATAGATGCCTAAACTATTACTTGAGATCAAAAATGGCTCCGGCCAAACACATATGACTACGGTCAAAATGGTTGCACCAGCCAAATTAACGCGACTCGGGGATGTCTGACCGTCACTAACGAAATCGCAGGCCATCACTTCGAATCTACTTCAAAAAGAACCGGTTAAAACAGGCTACCCTCAACAGGAAAATGATCTTCGACCATGTCATCTCCAAATCACAAGGCTTCGAGCTATTCAGCCTACGAGCTACACCTTCTGAGGTGCTCGAAAATCGCCCTTAACGACTTGAAATCGGGGTTCTCCCCGAACCGACAACGGGTCAGGCAAAATTATTTTAAAAAGACCTTAATGAGAAGAAAATAAAGTCTACAATATGCCCACGGGAAAAAGCGTAAGAGCCATTGTCGCCAGCCAAACAAGCCTCGGGGCCGCACACTAAAAGGTCGCAACAGCCAATAGCGTAAGAGCCACTATCGCCAGCTTGAAAATTGAAAATTTGAGGATTAAAATGAGCTCGAGTCATAACCCGATTCGGAGATCGGATCCAAAATAGTTTACATATGCCTATGGGCACAACGTAAGCGCCATTGTCGCCAGCCAAACAAGCCTTATGGCCACATATTTAAAAGGCCGCTTCCACCCAATACGTAAGAGCCACTGTCGCCCACCCATGCATGCACAAAAAATTTGAGGGTCAATTAAAGCTCGAGTTGCAACATGACTCGGAGACTGAACCCAAAATAGTTCAAATACAAATGCCCAAGGGCAAGGCGTAGGAACCATTTTCATCCACCCGCGCGAACACAGGAGATTGAAGGTCAAGCAAGTTCGAGTCAATGCCTGACTCGGAGACAACACCCAAAATAGCTGGGCAAAGCACAAAATCTCTAACGCATACTTATGTTAAAAATCACCCTTGACCGAGCATGAAAGAGCCTCCAGGCCTGTCTAATAAGTCTCGGATCCGTAGGTCTCCTGCCAAATGACGGAAGTAGCCTGCTTGGTCAAGAGAAATACAGAAAGAGATACAAAAGAGATAAAGCTCCAAGTTTTCTTTTATTTACATATAAAAAAGGTGTGTTCTCCATCTACAAACATGCTCTGCGAATGTCAAATACAGAATGGCAAAATGGCGAAATCTACGCTCCACTCTAGAAGGCTACGGCCTACCAGCCTCATATCCACTCTTTGTGACGTCGGCAAGAAGTGACCGAGCATCACGCTCATCCGCCCTCATTCGAGCCAACTCTTCCAAGAGAACGAAACCACTGGCACCAATCTCTTCGAGCACCTCTCTTCGGTATCTGCAACGAACATATTCCTCGATCCTCTTTTCATGATCGAGGGCTCACTTCAACTTGGCTTGGGCATCATCAGCGTCCTTCAAATGAATCGCCACCTCCTAATCAACCTTAGTCTGACTCAATGCTGCTTCAGCCCGAGCATCGATTATCTCAGCCCTGACCTTTGAGAGATTGAACTCAAGCTTCGCGATCATATCCATTTGAACTGAAACATTATCACGAACCAAGCGGAGTTGTCCTCAAAGGCCGAAAACTTAGCCAAGGCACCCCTCTCCTCTAAGGCTTAAGCCTGCACTTGAGCCCTCAGTTCACCACAAGCATTCCTAACTCGGTCAGCTGCGCCCTTAAGGTACTCCAAAGCCTCCGTCTTTTTCTACAACTAAGATAGGCAAAAGATTTAACCTTAAGGGTCAAAAAGGCAAAATGCGTACTACGAAAGGGTACCAGCTCCGTCAAATAGCTCTCATAATTCGAGCTCCGGTATGTCTTATATCGACAAAGCATCAACTCAACCTCCTTCTCCTCATTGAGGAACCTAAGGGACTCACCCTCATCTAGAGCTTTCCGCAGCCTAGACCCATGGTGGAGTAGCTCAGACCTGAGCCTATCAAAGGCCTGCAAAAGAAAAACTTGATAAGTAAAGTAAGACGCTAAATGCAGAAGGACTACGCATAAACTCACCGTAAAGTAAAGTCGGTGGACTTCCTCGAAGGCCGAGAAAACTCTTGTTGGTCCAGCACCTCCGGCCCTGGAAGAACCAACCTTGGGAGAGGCATAATCATTTAGAGGAACCACCGCTTCGGAACCAAAGACTTCAGGAACAGCAGGCTCGAGTGATGTTTCCTCCTCGAAAACACCGGCTCGTTTAGTCCCGCTAGAAGCTCCATCGCACTGAGGGTGCAGATCCCATTTATCACCGTCATCCCTTAGCTCGAAGGCCGACGACTCCTCCCCCTCTCCGGAGGAATGCAGCCTCGCTCCGAGGGACCGCCCAATGCCTGCGACGGCAAAGCCAGTATAAAAGAAAAGGGAAAATGTCATCTCAAATAAGCAAAGACCAAGGTAAAAGCAGTGTACGCGCATACCTTGGTATTCCGCTTCCCATATGCCACGGGAAACAGCTTGCCACCTACACTCGTCACAAGTCGAATGGGTCGCCAACCTTTGGACCCAGCCGGGCAGATCGGGAACTTCGCCCAGCGTCCATGAAGTTGCTGTAAAGAAGGAGGAAATACAATTACTCAACTGGTTTTTTTATAACCAAATCTAAGAAAGCACGAGACACTCCACTCACGCGCGTAATTCCATCCCTTGAGAAATAGCATGAGCTCCACAGGGATAATGCCAGTCGTCCGAACCCGAACGAATCGACTGACCCACTCTTGATCCTCATCTTCCTCATCATCGACAACAAAGGGCATGGACGAACGGCACTACAAGATTAGCAGGCCTCGATGGTGGAATGGTCAGTACAGCCTGACGAGGTGACTAAGTGTGAATTCAAGTCCAGCCTTCTCCCCAAAGAATCTCATCATCAGCACCACTCACCAAAACAACGGATGTATCTGCACCAAAGTAGCCCGATACTTCAGGTAGAAATCAAGCACAACCCTATCAAGGGGGCCTAACGCAAAAGGGTATAAGTATGCATTCAAGAATCCGTCAACGGAGTCCGTAAAACTCTTATAGCGACTACAACGCTACCCCCTCGCCCCATCTGTAGTATCTCCTCACCATCTCCAGATGTTCCTCTCTTATCAAAGACATAGTCTTCAGAGTAAACTCACGCAGATCTTTAGCACTGGGAGTGGAACTCTCCCCTCCCTGGCGGGCCGGCCCTGAAGTAGCTCCCATGGCTATGGCAAAATTGACAGACTAAAGCAGGGGCCTATGCCAACACTTTTGCACTTAAGGTAACGAAATATCCGATGCCAAGGCGGAAGGATGGCTATCTAAAATAATGGGATCCTCTAAAGAAGCAAGAGCCGCCCCATGTATATGCGGGATATGGCAACAATTCGCTTACCCAATATAAGCCTTGGGGGGCAGCGACCCTTGGAGTGGATCCCGAGGTTGTGCCCGACCTCAGAGTCTTCCCTCAAAAAGAAAAGATAAACACTTCGAGCTCCGACCGTGAAAAATTGCCTAAGTACGAATAGCCCCTTCCTCAAAATCCTACCTACAACACTTAAAAGGTTATCTACTCTATGATCAAAGTAAAATCTCCAAGCGCCCAAAGTCAACTTTTGCTTCGGTGCTCTATCTTCATAGGGCTCGAGGGCCCTGATGATCTAAGTTTACCAGACCACTTCGAACTTGATTCCGGGAACAACGATGAACTCGGAAAGGAGCCATTTCTGTCTACCAAAGGTCGGAAAAAATGGTGATTTCCAGCAAAGGCATACATTCAGAATCTTCGCGAATGCACAAGAGTGTACAGGAACACGACAAAGATCAAAAGCATAAGTAAAGGGAACATCTTCATATTTTGTAAATATTGACCCTCGAGGGGTCCTTACATACAACTACAAATGCCCTCGAGGGGTCCTTACATACAACTACGACGGCCCTCAAGAGGTCCTTACATACAACTACAAAAGCCCTCGAAGGGTCCTTACATACAACTACAACGTCCCTCGAGAGCTCCTTACATACAATTACAAAAGCCCGTAAGAGATCCTCTTATATGATTACAAAAGCCTACAAAGGACCTCTACACAAAAATGGAGAAGCAGGAGGATGTACATGTGATGAAAGCCCAAGAGCCCAATCCAACCTCGAAGGTCCATCTCTGGTATCAGCATCATCGTGCGCCGCCCCCTCGAGCTCGCATCCTCGAAGGCAATTCCTTCGGCTACCATCTCCTCTAGGTTCCCAACTCAATCCCACGGAAGGACTTCGCTGAGGGAAAAGATGAAGAAGAGGAAAAGGAGGGGATGCAGAGGAGGCAGAGAAAAGAGACATAGCCTGCCGAAGCCAAAGGTTGAAAATTCGGTGGGCCCCATCCTCAACGACCCGGGGTGCCACTTTATCCCTTGGGAAAGGAAAAACCCTAGAGATGAAGTGACACACCAGGCCTCGATAGGAGAGTGAGCAGCAGTGCATAGTCCGAATGACTGTCTACAAAAGGGGAGAATCAATTCCCCATCTATCGTCATCTCGGGCCAATTAGGACAGCGGCAGCAGACGCAATAGCAACCACAGCGGCAATGGAACAACGTAATCGAGCTCTGGCAAAGGGCCATGACACAACCTATGGAAATGATGCCAAGTGGCCTTGAGGTCACAAACCCCAAACATAATGTTTAATGATAGAAGAAGATGATGAGAATAAATGGGCGAATGAGCAGATAAAGGAACTTGGATAAGAAAAACAACGCCAGAGCACCCCCGTTTATAAGGGGTAATGACACGGTCATCAAGGCTTTGGCAGGCTGACAGGCGGACTCAATTACTGTGTTCCTGAAGAACCAAATCAACAGCGATACTTTCACCTTGAGGAATGGAAATCGACACTGCATTGAATGATGTCTGATACACAAGTCCATGGGATATCCCAGTTGTTGCGAAAGATCGCACCACAGGTTGCATTATTGGTATGACATCACCTCAAGAAGCTCGTAGAATCAAGTGTTAGAATCATTTCCCATCGCTTCTTTCTGGGAAATGCAGAGACAATCTGTATGCAGCGAAATCAGAAGGCTTAATTTTTTACTGTCAACCCACCTCGGAAAAGTACCTCGAGACCTCGAGTACGTGGAGTTGCGACCGAGTCCCCTCCCTCGGGGCTCGTTGAGGTCCGACTCAAAGAAAATAAAGATCGAGGCTGGAACAAAAAGGGAATTCCCAAGGCACACGGCTAAGCCTAATAGAGCCGGTGTAACCAGAGCCTGTGTCGAGGCGTCATGTCTAGCCATCCCATCTCCATGCTTTTAAAATTAATGTATATTGTACTATAGCCGAATTCGCCTCCTATATACAGGGAATCCACACCACTTTGTAAGGGGCGGCAGTTGCTCTAGCTATTCTCCACAAGATCAATAATATCTCTCTCTCTTTCTTCTCTCTAACTTACTCATCCGAGGCCACTTTTAGTATTTATTGTTTTCATACATGTTCTTCGTTTATTGCTTGGTATTGACCATAAAGAGCCTTCTTTAATTATATTCTAACTGTTATTCCTTTCCCAACTACCCCCGATAGCTCGAGCCCGAGCCAGATATCGACCAGTCTGAAGCCCGGGCAGCAAGCCCCTCGGTTTGATTACTGCCACGTTTTAGCTTGTATGTCATCGTTAAACTTCATATTCTTTGCATCAACTGTTGTAACAACTAACATAAAGATAGATCACGTATTTTGAGAATCCCATTTACAAATTTAATTGTTGTTACCATTTTTACGGTAAACAAATAACTTGTAGCTAGCTATATGTTTCTCCCACTGTTATAGAAATTGGACTGAGATCCATGTTATAAATCATGCTTAGACTATATAATTTCACTGTTGGGACCCACTAAGGTCGTGTACTTGTTGAATTAGCTGATTTTTGTTGTCTTGTACTCAATTGTGATTTTACTTGCGTACCATATCTTCGTCTCTTCTTGTTCCTTGTTGATACATGTTATTATCTCTGTTTGGGCTGATTCATATGATTTTTGAGATCCCGAGGGACTGGAGAGGTTGGTGATTGAGATAGGGCCTGAGAGCTGAGATGTGTGTGTATATATGAATTGGGTTGCACGTTGCAACGAGCCTTAGGGCTATATATATATATATATATATATATATATATATATATATATATATATATATATATATATATATATATATATATCGGGTTGTGCGTCACAATGAGCCTCATGGCTATTTATATATTTGGACCGAGCTACAGGCCACAACGATATAGTGTTTGGGCTGAAGGAGCCCTTCCGGAGTCTGTACACCCTCAGTGAGTGCTGGTACGTATAGAGTGTGAGTACTGAGGGCAGAGAGCCTAGTGATTGAGTTGTTGAGAAGAGTTGAGTGATTGTTGCCCTGAGAGGCTGCACTGTCTTTCATTTGTTGTTGCACTTAGTTGCTGTCTGTCATTGTTTTGAAATTTTTTGGAAGATTTTGTACCCGATATTTACTTGAACTTGAAACTACATAAACTGATTTGACTTAAATTACCGGATTTGAAAGCATGTCTACTCCTTGCCAAAATTATTGAAAACGAAATATAACTGTGTAGATCGTCACTATCTTTAGTTCCTTATTTATTATTGTTACTTACTGAGTTGGTTGTACTCACGCTACACCCTGCACTTCATGTGCAGATCTAGGTATTTCCAGACATGGTGGGTGTTGATCGCGTGTTCGGTTGATTGTCAGAGATTTACGAGGTAGCTGTCCGGTTTTCACTGTCCTTGTTTCTCTCTCCTTGATTTCTCCTCTATTTTTATTTGATACAGACTCTTGTAGACACTATTTCTGAGACTGGCTATTTAGTTTGCTCATGATTTAGTGATACCCTAATATAGGGGCTATTTTTCCGCACTTATGTTTGGGTTTACCCCATTTTTATGAAAAACTCCGATTATATTAAAATGTCTTAATTCATTTCTGTGAAATGTTGAAAGTGTTTTGGAAATATCGGCTTGACTAGTACCACGATAGGCGCCATCACGACAGGTTAGGACTTGGGTCTTGACATTTCATCACTTCCACGAATAATACGTTGAGTGACAAACTGACTTATAATCAAAAACTCACAAGTAATTTCTTAGAATCACAATCAAGAACCGTATTGCCTTTATACTACTCTTTAGGAAGCTCTTGTTTAATTTTATTTGCTTAAATTTATGAATGTGTCAATTTGTAATGGCTTAAATTTCCTAAACCTTGTTATTTTATTATCAAGACCCAAATCTCCATGCGTAGGAGGTCGTAATAGCACCTAGTCCACCTAACAATTACTGAAAATAATAACAAAATGAATAAATATTGACAATTTCAAATATGGAAATCTCTAGACCAGGCTTACAATCCCAAAGTCGATAGTACAAGTTATAAGCTCTACAGAATTTGCTAGAACCTCTAAATACAACTGTTTCGAAATAAGGATACACAGTATAAAAATAACATCAGAAGGTGACTCCGAAGCCTACGAACGCAACAACAGGTGTACCTTGAGTCTCCTTAGCAAAAATCCACACATATAGCCAACGATCGACTGACTTTGAATACCTAGATCTGCACAAAAATTGTGCAGAAGCATAGTATGAGTACACCACAGCGGTACCCAGTAAGTATCAAGACTAACCTCAGTTGAGTAGTGACGAAGGACAGTCAAGACAGCTATTGGACTAGATAACCTGGACAAGCATAAGTGTAGAAACAACAGAGCAGGATATCTATATAAAGACTACGCCTAATGACAATAATAATACAGTAATTGCAGTAAGAAAAGGAAAGCAACAACTAGCAGCGGAACACAAAAATAATGAAACAGTAGAGTAAGTGGAACACAATTTAAATCCGGTGATCACAGATAAAGGAAAGACAAGTAGCAACTCAACAAAGACGATTTCTTTCACACCAAGTTTTAGCCAATAATCTCCATGAGGTACCGAACCTCAGGATATTCACAATTCACAGTACCCAATTCCGGACCTCTCAACACTTAGCATCCTGTGCCCTCACCACAAACTTATAACCGCATTGACGACTCACGTGCCAATAGAGCCATTCTACCATAGAAGGAAAGTAGACAGGGGTTTGTAGAAATGATCAATAATATCAGGATCCATCTTCTTAAACCGTTAGGAGTGATTAACAATGTGTATGCTTGTGCCAGCATTCTATCACAGTTCAGGCCAACTAATAAAAATAGAAACAATGAATGACACAAAAGAAACGATCTCCACGAAGTGTACACGACATAACTCACACAGGGTAAGTTTGCCACTATACAAATATCAACAACAATAATGCCTCCAGGCCATCACAAGTCATCACAAACAATCCCCAACTTAGCTTAACTTGTCTCGCCACGTATACAATAATAAAGTAAATGCCCGCCTTGTCTCGACCACACGTACATAATAGTATTCCTACCTTATCTTGCCACTTGCGCAAACACACAGATATAGCCCACTTTTTCATGCCACACGTGCATAATCAACAACAACAATAGCACGACAGAAACCTCGTGCAACACAACCCCAACCACACGGCAAAAACCTCATGCATCACAATAACAATCGCACGGAAGAAACCGCATGCATCACAACACTGAGTACAAAAGCCACAATGACAATAACATAAGAGTTTGGAAAGTAAATCAATTCAAGAACTTTCAATCACAAAGAAATGATAGAACTAGTTCACAAAGAATAACCACAATATAGAACACTAGTCATAATTAAAATAGCTTAACAAGGGAGAAATATATGTAACAATGATCCCACAAAGTACAGTTTAACAACAAGGGAGATAACACGAGTCAATAATTCCAAATAAGGATAAGTCAACTAAGATATAGGATATCTATACTTCTTTTAAGGTTGAGCAATAATGGATAAGATACAACAAATTCAATTAAGGGTAAGCAGCAGAAAGATAATCATAACCCCAATTAAGGATGAACAATTACAGAAGAGATAATTATACTTTCAATTAAGGAGATATGATGAGGGAGGGATATCATGGTAATAGAAAAGGTAACAACTTCAGTTAAGTCATATAAGAGTCAAATAGGCAATAAGAATGGATCATGAAGCAATTAATTCCAGTTAAAGCACGTAGAGGTGAAATTAGTAAAGAGAAAACCTAATTATAACAACGGAAAAAGCCAAAAAATGCCACTCAACTTTCACAAATGGTTTATCTATGCCATCCGTTAAAAAATTACTATTTCCATGCCACTGTCGTTAAAGAAATGGCGCATCCATGCCATTGTTGACTAACGGCTCAATTTTTATTTGGCCCATCCATGCTACTGACGTTAGTCAATAATGGCATGGATAGGCTATTTCTTTAATGGTAGTGGAATGAAATAAGCATTTTTTTAGCGGATGTCATGGATAGACCATTTCTGAAAGTTGAGTGGCATTTTTAGGCCTTTTCTGTTATAACAAAAACAACTTCATATTCAGTGAACTAAGGACCTAAGAGCCATAAAAGATCAACTTTCCATAAATAAGCCGAGCATGTACTCGTCACCTCGCATACAGGTACTTTACATGATATAATTAGCATAGAAGACTCAAATCCTAAGGGGTAGTTCTCCACACGAAGTTAGGTAAGATACTCACCTTAAAAAAGACAGATTGTCACTTTAAAATAAATCTCTTGAGTGAAATAACCTCCGGACGGTCTAAATCTAGCCAAAGTAACTTCAAAGCATAAATAAAACTCATAAGAAACTATTCTGCATCATAAAACCTTAATCTCTATCAAAAACTAAAAATCAACCCAAAAGTCAATCCCCGGGCCTGCACCTCTGAACCTGACAAATTTCAAAAAAAAATGAATACCCATTCTGATACGAGTTCAACCATACCAAAATTATCAAATTCCGATATCATTTCGTCCCTCAAATCATCATTTTTCATTTTTAAAAGTTTTCTTCAAAATCCCCCTTTTTCCTTAACTCAAAACACAAATTTTAAGATGAAATTAAAGATAGAATCATGGAATATAATAAGTTCTAGATGAGGAATACTTACCCCAATGATTGGCCTAAAAAACCCACAACAAATCTTCCAAAATAGAGGCCTACAACTCAAAATATGGTGAAAATGACCAAACCCTCGATTTATATGATTCTGCCCAGAACTTCTGCATTTTGCGGACAAAGAAGTGCATCTGCGCTCTCGAATTTTTGATAAAACGTTCGCATCTGCGAACTCAAATAGGCTTGGACCCGCATATGCAGACTTACAGTCGCACTAGAGACCTCACAGAAGTGCTAAAAGGAGCGCAAAAATGAACTGCTTCGCATGTGCGATTGCTGGACCGCAAAAGCGACATTCGCACCTGCGTGCCAGCCTCTGCAAAAGCGAGTGAGCTCCTAGGATGCTATGATCGCAGAAGCAACGAGGCTCACGCAGAAGCGGAGCCGCACCTGCACTCCAAAATGTTGCAGGTGCGAAACACCAGAACCAGACCTGTTCACAACCATGAAAATCATCTGAAACTTGTCTGTAGCACACTCGGGGTCTCCGGGACCCCGTCCAAGCATATCAACAAGTTCCATAACCTAATACAGGCTCTAGGTTTCAAATCATATCAAATAACGTCAAAACTACGAATCGCACCATGAATCGAACTCATGAACTTTCAAACCTTTCAACTTCTAAAACTCGCGCTGAAACCAATCAAATCAACCCCGAATGACATCAAATTTTGTAGGCAAGTCCCAAATAACATAACAAAGCTTTTCCAATACTCGAAAAATCGCATTCGGATCCCGGTAACACCAAAGTCAACTCTTCGTCAAACCTCCCAACCTTCCAAACTTCAACTATTCCAACTTTCGCCGAAATGCTTCAAATTATCCTATGGACCTCCAAATCCAAATTCAGGAACACACCTAAGTCCAAAATTAGCATACAAAGCTGTTGAAATTATTCCAAACCCATTCCGGGGTGGTTTGCACAAAAGTCAAATTTTGATCAACTCTTACCGCTTAAGCTTCTAAAACTAGAATCGTTCTCCCAATTTGACTCTGAATCATCCGATAACTGAACTTGACCACGCACGCAAGTCAGAACACATAATATGAAGCTGCTCAAGACCTTATATCGCCGAACGAAAAGTTAATTCTCAAAACGACCGGCCGGATCGTTATATTTATTTCAAAATTTAACTAAGGGAATCCACTAAAGTCATATTTCATCACTCTAAAAGAGAATAAAGTAAATTTATGTTGGTCATAGTTTAAGTCCAATTTTGAGGTCTTTGTGTTGATAAGATATCACCATCCAGCGCATTGTAGGGCACAGTTTATAGATTTAAATATGAAAATTTTCAAAAAGAAAAATCGAATGTTCCCACTTAATTTCTATCGTTGAATGACAAATTGACTTATGATGGACCTTCAACTAATTTCTTAGAAAGAATCATAAACATGAACTGTACTGCATTTATACTCCCACATCAGGAAGCTATTGTTAAACTTTATTCAATTAAATTTATAGATATTTCAATTTGTAGTGGCCTAAAAATTCTAAACTTCTTTTTGCAAAAGAGGAACTACCTAAGAAATATCTAGAGAAACTTCCGTTTTCTTTCAGTTGACCCTTCTGCAGGGTTGTAAATGACTTGACCTAAAAATAACAGTTCTTCCCTCCTAATTTATCTATTGTTTAACTAGACACAAAGCTTAACAAGAGAAATGAAGACTTTTGAAATATACGGTCTAAAACAAGCATTAAACATTAGTGTGACTATAAATTATCTCAATAAAATTAAATAAGTATTTTTAAGTTCAATTATTTTAAATATAAAAAATAATATTAATTTTTACACAGACTATAAAAAGTGTTAATTAATAGGAACAAAAGAATTCTTAATGTGGTCACTCATAAACAAAGTTACACTTCACTTCATATTTTAAGAGTTTCATTCGATTTGTATATCTAATACTCCAAAATTAAATCAAATAGGTTTAAATTAAAAGTAGAAACTAGTCTCATATTAAAAGGTCGCGATGATATTTCTATACATTGATAAAGAATAAAAATGAGTCCCAATTTATTATTTTTAATAGAAGAATTAGTAATGTAAATGACTATAAGTATAGATCAGTATTTAAGAAAAATTTCTTTTTATAAGAAATTAGACACAATTTTAAAACAAAATATGCTCTGACAACTATAAATTTAAATTTGACAACTATTGAGTATTTAAAGGACATCTTTTATCAGAATATCTCTCAATTTCCCCAAAAAAATGAGTAAAGTAAAGGACATCTTTTACGGCCAAACTTCTAACCGTTGTTATCCTTTTATTTTATTCTTATTGTAATGATTTATTGTGTGACTTGTTTTATACCACGTGTTTTAAAAAATTATTTCTATTTTAAATTTCATGTTTGTAAAAATACCATCACATAAATTAAAACGAATGAAACAAATGAATTTTGACCAATTCTTTCAGTTCACTTACCGATAATGTGAAAGAAAAAGACTTTTGAGATGCAAAAGAACAGAACCCCCAAACAACTTGTAGTGTATTTCTACTCAATTTCTATCAAATGTATTTCGTAGATATACCGTATGAATTATAGTGTGAAATTTATTTACACTATGGGTGTGTTTGGTATATTGGAAAATAGTTTTCAATTTTCCCATATTTGGTTGGCTTAAATATTTTGGAAAATATTTTCCTTATCAATTTATTTTCATCCAATTGGAGGAAAATATTTTCCTTATCAAGAGAAGGGAAACCATTTTCCAAAGCTCCTTCTCAACCTTCCCCACCCTCACCAACTCACCCCATCCCCTCTCCAAAAATGATTTTTTATTTTTTTTAAATTTTAATTTTTCCGTTACCATTGACCCTACTACCCCTCTATCCCCCCGGGCAAAATTTTTTTTTCCTTTTACCTTAATTTTTTTTTTTTTTGCAATTTCAAATTTCTGTTTTTTTCATTTTTTTGCACCACCCACCACCCACCCCAAATCCCCCACCTGCCCCCCAGCCTCGCCCCTCCTCACCCCCTACGCACCCTCCACCCCTCCGGAAAAAAATTTTAAATATATTTTTCAATTTTAATTTTATTATTTATCGATTTAAAGGCTCAAAATTTTACAAGTTCCAAAATTATGAGTTCAGAGATTTATGTGGTTGGAAGTTTATGGGTTTAGAAATTATAAAGTTTACGGGTTCGAAATTCCGCGATTTTGAAAGTTTAGCTGTTCGAAAGTTTATGAAATTTGTGGGTCCGGAAGGTTATTGGTTTGAAAGTTTATGGCTTCATGTTTATTATATCCAAAGTATTTATAAATACTCTTGAGAAATCATTTTACTTAATTTGTGTACCAAACACCAGAAAATAAATAAGATTACTACTTATTTTCCAAGAAAATATTTTTCGCGGAAAACATTTTCCATTATACCGTTTAAAATTATAAGTTTTAAAAACCACAAATATGACAAGCTTAAGATTACAAAATATAATTTTTTCCATTTTTTAGTTAAATTTATTCGGAGTTTAACTATGTCAAATCAATTGGAACGACGACGAAATGGTAGCCACTGATATCAGTTCAGTGAATTTTCCAGCTTTCCGTGAGCAGCTGCATGCAAACCATTTCTTCATTTCTTCTGATGACTTTAGTTTACAAAAATCTTCTTTCCCAAAATATATTGTTACCAAATTCTTCAAATATTACTTGCTGGAGAAAACCAACTTTAGAAAGAGGAGCTGGAAAAAGACTGCAAATTGGGAATTCCCAAAATAAGGAGAAATGTTTGAGGTGCAATACTCTTTATCAAGACAAAGATAATTCTCCTATTGCCTGCTCTTTCCACGTCCACACTAATGGTAGTTATCATCTCCCAATTTTTGATTTTGCTGCTTAATTCATGTGTTTTATTTTCTCTATATAAAGAATATGTGATAAGAATTATGTTCCTTTGGTAGGAAATAAAAATGGTTAGAAATAGCTGAATAATAAGTACTTCCCAGGTACCAGGAAGGTCTTGGAGTGAATTAGCTTAGTTCCATTGTTAGAAGTTTAAGCCGTAAGGGTGGACCAAAGTTTGACTTTCGTGTAAAGGACTTCGGATTGGTGATTTGATGGCATGCTTTGGAACTTCACTTTTGTCTAAAATTTTGCCTTTTGTCGTCCGAAGGAACCATTTTATCCCTTATAATAGGGCACATAAAGTGATTGCTCAAAATAATCCTTTCAAATTAGGGTTGCCTTCATTACATCTATAGGATGGGATTGTAAAAAGGGCAGTCCGGTGCATTAAGCTCCTGCTATGCGTGTGGTCCGGGAAGAGTCGGACCACAAGGGTCTATTGCACGCAACTTTACCGTGTATTTCTGCAAGGGGTTA
The DNA here is from genome assembly GCA_026770625.1 of Nicotiana glauca. NCBI lineage: Eukaryota > Viridiplantae > Streptophyta > Magnoliopsida > Solanales > Solanaceae > Nicotiana > Nicotiana glauca. The sequence goes on along the minus strand of MU736532.1, from coordinate 79,027 downwards.
TTTCCACAGCTCGAACCGGTGACCTCCTGGTAACATGGCAATAATTTTACTAGCTACGCGAAGGCTCCCCTTCTAAGGAGGGGACTGTCCTTAGGAACTATTCCACACCATTATCATGATTATTGCATTTTCTTCCCTTGTTTTTGTGTCGCATCACCAACTTAAATATATATGTCTTATCAGAAGTTTCTAGTTACCAATTAGGTGCTCGATTCACTTTATTTTATTTTTCTTCGCAAAATGGAAAAGGTTATCTGGTTACCTATGTTGCTCAAGCTCTTAAAAAATGTTGTTGCATGTGTGTCGGATCATCCAACATTCAAAATATTGGAGGATGCGACATGGGTACGGGGCAGCATTTTAGAGGGTCCGAGCAGCATAGCTAGTTACGTCTATGCATATTTATGAGTAACGAAGTTTTCAATCTGTCACATTGAGTTTTCTAATACTTCTTCAAAGTTATTTGTTTAGCTCAATGAACCTCGCCTCAGTTAAAAGCCCATCGTATCCCTCTTATGCTTCTTTCATTAGTAGATGAATCTGGAATATATATTAAAAAAAGGGGGGGTTAATGTTAAACTGGATTAGTAACTATGAGGCAGAGTGTTGATTTATCGTCTACCCCACCCCTTATGGCAACTTTTTCCAACATTGATGAGATTGAAGGAGTTTGAACCTCTTATAATGCTTGGTTTGTGGGAGTGGATTTTAACTCGGATTAACAAATTTTGTGTAATTGGGGTCCAACTAGTGTAGTAGTAACTCAAACCCTTGCTGATAAATTTCGTTGTTTGATGGTCCCTTCTTCCTGCCATTGACTTTAAATGTTACTTGCTTTGGGTATTTATTGGCGACAAGAAACTATTGCCCACAAGCTCGTGATATTTCTTAGTACATTACTAAAAGCTCGCGAGATACCATTTCTGTCTAATATAAGTTATTGATGAGCAGGTCAGAAGAGATTAAGGGGTTTGGGTTGTATAGCATCCACTAACATGTTGTCATCTGAAAGAAAACAATTGTGTTAAATCTACTGCAACTTTCTATGGCAGAACCTGGAAAAAAAGCGATTGAGGTCCTAGAAAAAACTAGAAATGCATGAGAAAAAGCAAGAGGAAGGCAAGATAGATAGAGAGAATATATTTATGGCCAAATAGGAGGATGAGTGTTACAGCATGACATAGGCAGGGCTTACAAGGACGGGTGAAAGAAAAGGACCGACAGGCTTCTAGGCTAGCAAGCTTATGAAGAAAGGAGCACATGACACATTCGATGAATCTCATACTGGAATATGATAAGAAAATGAAGAGTTTCATAAGACGTAACACAAGTTCATAAGTATGCGTGCTATTGGATTCGATGATGGCGTAGATCAATGGACAAATCCCTGAGGTCTGTTGGACCAAAGCGGAAAATATGTGATGGACTTGGGCTGTGACAATGGGAATTTCCAGGAATTGTCCGTCGTGCGTTTGGACATTTAAAATTGCCACGATTTGAGTTCTGTTTTAGCCTGGAGCTATGTATGTAGTTTTCAAAGATTCTAATAGGTTGAAGTGAATAAGAGTAGTTGAGTTACTACGATATCTTTCATTACAGGCTTGCTTTTGTGTTGATTTATCATCTACCCCACTTAGAGGAGTACTTACTCAGACCTTTGTTTCACCCTTCTTCCTCCAATTGCCTTCATATGTTACTTGATCTGAGTATTTATTGGGGACAAGAAATTGTTGCAGACAAGTACTCCTAGTATTTGGATATTTTTTTGTGCATTATTAAAAGTGCGTGAGATACCATGTTCTAGTAAATGGTATGTGCGCGATACCTAGTATTTGGATATTTTTTTGTGCATTATTAAAAGTGCGCGAGATACCATGTTCTAGTAAATGGTATGTGCGCGATATAAGTTATGGATAAGCAAGTCAGAGGAGGATAAGGCATTTGGATTGTATAGCGTCTAGTAACATGTTCTCATCGGAAGGAAAACAATTGTGTTGAAGCTGCTGCAATTTGGTAAGCCTGAAAAGAGAACTTTGAAATGTATGTCAAAAAGCAAGAGGAAGGAAGATAGAGAGAATAGATTTAGTGCCAAATAGGAGCATGGGGGTTTCCAGGGTAGTCTGCCGCTATATTGCTCATACTCTCAAAAATGTTGCCAAAACCGTGTTCGAACCTCAAAAAACGTACTACTTTTGAAGGATCCAACACGCAACCGGAGGCATTTTTGAAAAGTCCGAGCAATATAAGTTTATCGTACATTTGGATATCTAGAATTGCCACTATCTGAGTTTTGTCTTGGTCTGGAGCTATATATGTAGTTTTCAAGGATTCTAATAGCCATAGGTTTAGGTGAATACCATCGTTTGAGTTACCATGATGCCTTGTCATTTATGTTTAAGATGTGGAGCTATGTACATTTTGCTTGCACTCTTAAAAATACCACTGGATGCGTGTCGGATCCTCCAACATTGTACCACTTCCAGAAGTGTACCACTTGCACCACTTCTGGAGGATCTGAGACAAGTGCGGCTGCGTTTTGGAGAGTTCGAGCAACATAGATAGTAGGTTTAGGTGAATTAGTTGAGTTGTCACGATGTCCTGTCATTTTCTCTGAATGATATAGTCAGCTTTTATCTAGATCAATGACTCTTGTCCTTATCACACAGGATAACAATAACATAAACCAGTATAATATGGGGAAAGTAGTGTGTACGCAGACCTTATCACACATGATCAAATTAATTATTTGAAAAATCTTCCTTTATATGGACCCTTTCCCTTAATCCTAGTACCGTTGCTTTCAATTGCTATTTCACAGCTGAATCTTTAAGCTTAAGAGGACAAAAATACAATATTTTGACGCGAATAGAAGGCATTTCTCACTAGCGTTTACTGTGGCAAATTAATCAGTTGTGTGAGGTTGATGCATGATTAGTAAGTCATTTGTGAGGTTGATGCATGATCAGTGAGTCATTTGACTTTCTAGCTTCTGACACTTGGGACTTCAGGACATCAAAGATTATTCGGAAAAGTCTTAAAAATGCCATTTAATTTTTAGAAATTGTCTATACAAGCCATCCGTTAAAAAAAAGCTTATTTCATACCACTGTCGTTACATTTGGCCTATCCATGTCATTATTGACTAACGACTCAATTTTTATTTGACCCATCCATGCCACTGTCATTAGTCAATAATGGCATGGATAGGCCAAATGTGTAACGGCAGTGGCATAAAATGAGCATTTTTTTAATGGATGGTATGGATAGACCATTTCTGAAAGTTGAATGGCATTTTTAAACCTTTTTCAGAAAATTAATTAATAAATACATAATTTATTTATTTATTATAAAAGTTTCAGTGGTTGGTCATCGAAAAAAAAGTAGTGAAATTGGTGTCACTATTCTTCTGACGAAATTCGAAAATGTTTTTCGGTATTCCGTCAATCTACATTCTTTTAAAATTGTTCGAGTAATTCTAGTAGGAGAGTCATAATTTCTTTTCCTCCTCAGCTTTTGAAAAACCACTGCTTGATATGCTGTTGAGAGTCGTTGAGAATAGTCATTAATTAATCATGTATAGGACGTATCATTGCAGCTTGAAGTTGATCTTTGTTTTTCTTTTGGTTTCCCACATGGTGTTTAATATTAATATTGGGGTCCGATCATATCTAGATTCGCGCCGCGAAGTCTCACATTGGGGGTAAAACGCTCCCTAACAAAGGCGATTCCGTATCAAGGGCTCGAACCCGAAATTACTAGTTAAGGATGAAGGAGTACTTATCACTCCACCACAACCGTTGTTGGTAGCTTGAATGCACTATCAACTTGCAACTAGTAAGAAAAATAGCCACTTTCAAATAGACATTCTAACTTAGCTACTGACCAAATAGACACATCAACTCAACAAGTCTCTTATTGCATGTATGTCATCGCATTCCTCGGGAATTTGAAACAAATTTTGCATGTTTATAGTAGCTAAAATAAAAGTGATTGCATATATTAAAAAAAAGGGCTGCCCAGTGCACTAAGCTCCCATTATATGCACGGGGTCTGAGAAAGGACCGAACTATTGGGGTCTATTGTACGCAAAATTATCCTGTATTTATATAAGAGACTGTTTTCACTACTCGAACAAGTGCTCACATATGATTAGTATAATGTGAAACCATCATCATATGAGACATGCCATCATCGCCTACAAGGTGAAGCATTTTCATCATGCTCAAAAGCAAATGACTCATTGAGAAATGCCTTCAAAATATTGGATATTTTTTATTTTAGACTAAGTGATTCAGCGGTGAAATAGCAAATGTAAAGCAACCGCAGTAGGATTAAGGCAAAGGGTCTAGTTAAAGGAAGATATTCAAAGAATCAATTACATCCTATGCGATAGGTCTTGCGGGTTCGGCCAAACCCAGTTACTTTTGTCCAACCTTGTATTCGTTTTAAGATATCCATTAAATATGTATAAATTGTTAATTTGGAACTCAGTAACATAAACGATTTAGAATTCCGAATCCACAAGGTTCAAATCTTGGTTTCGCCTTTGGCGATAAGGACCAGAGTCAGTGATCTTGATAAAAGGCTTTTGTGGTAACTCAACCAGTGCTATTCATCTAAACCTATTGCTATAAGAATATCTGGAAACTCCATCCATAGCTCTAGACTAAAACAGAACTCAGATAGTGGCAATTTTAAATGTCCAAATGCACGGCGGACCACCCATTGTCACAGCCCAAGTCCATCACACATATTTTCTGCTTTGGTCCAACAGACTTCACGGATTTGTCTGTTGGTCTACGCCATCATCGAATCCAATAGCACGCATACTATGTGAATTTCTGTTATGTCTTATGAAACTCTTCATTTTCCTATCTTATTCCAATATGTATGAGATTCATCGAAGGTGTCACGTGCGTCATTTCTTCATAAGCTTGTCAGCCTATAGAAGCCTGTCGGTCCTTTTCTTTGACCTGTCCTTGTCAGCCACCTCTCTATCTATCTCCTTCACACACATTTCCAGTTTTCTCTAATAACCTCAATCACTTCACCCTCTCTATCTATCTCCTTCACACACATTTCCAGTTTTCTCTAATAACCTCAATCACTTCAAAGTTATCTTTTCAGCTTCTGGCATACAAAATTGCAGCAGATTCAACACAACTATTTTCCTTCAGATGAGAACATGTTACTTAACGCTATACAACCCAAACGTCTTATCCTCCTCCGACTTGCCCATCTATAACTTATATGTTGGTTGGAAATGATATCTTGCGCACTTTTAATAATGTACATAGAAATATCTGAGTACTAGGAGTAGTTGCCTGAACACTCTGCCTCATAATTATTTATTTTGTTTAAGATTATCCCATTTATTCTATATTCCAGATTCATCTACTTAACACTTTACTTTCACTTATTCTATTTTCAAATGAAAGAGGGATAAGACAGGCTTTTTACTGAGGCGAGCGAGGTTCATTGATTCTTTAAAATATATACTTTGAAGAAGTATTAGCAAAATCAATGCGACAGACTAAAAACTTCTTTACTCCAAAACCTTAATTAGGACTTATTATGCTGCTCAATTTCCTCATAAATATGCAGAGCCACAACCAGCTATGCTGCTTGGACCCTCTAAAATGCTGCCACACCCATGTCCGATCCTTCAATATTTTCGAACGTTAGAGGATCCGAGTCCGACACACATGAGACAACATTTTTGAAGAGCTCGAGCAACATAGGTAACCAGATAACCTTTTCCACTTTGGGAAGAAAAACAAAATAAAGTGAATCGAGCACCTAATTGGTAACTAAAAACTTCTGATTAGACATACATTTAAGTTGGCATTCCGACACAAAAACAAGGGAAGAAGATGCAATAATCATGCTAATGGTGTGGAATATTTCCTAAGGACTATCCCCTCCTCAGAAGGGGAGCCTTGGCGTAGCTAGTAAAGTTGCTTCCATGTGACCGGGAGGTCACTGGTTCGAGCCGTGGAAATAAGCTCTTGCAAAAATGCAGGATAAGGCTGCGTACAATAGACTTTTGTGGTCCGATTCTTCCCTGGACCGCGCACATAGCAGAAACTTAGTGCATCGGACTACCCTTTTTACAATCCCATCCTCTAGATGTAATGAACGCAACACTAATTTGAAAGGATTATTTTGAGCAATCACTTTATGTGCCCTATTGTAAGGGACAAAATGGTTCCTTCAGACGACAAAACGCAAAATTTTGGACAAAAGTGAAGTTCCAAAGCATGCTATCAAATCACCAATCCAAAGTCGTTTACGCAAAAGTCAAACTTTGATAAACTCTTACAGCTTAAACTTCCGACAATAAAACTAAGTTAATTCACTCCGAAACCTTCCCGGAAACACCCTTATCACATTAACTCCTATCACATATTTTTTATATAGAGAAAATAAAACACAGGAATTAAGCAGCAAAATCAAGAATTGAGAGAGGATAACAATATATAATTAAAGATTGATGTGGCCGTGGAAAGAGCAAATGGACGTTACATAAAGAGCAATCACTTTATGTGCCCTATAGGGAATTATCTTTGTCTTCAAAAAGAGTATTGCACCTCAAACATTTCTTCTTATTTTGGGAATTCACAATTTGCAGTCTTTTCCAGTTCCTCTTTCTAAAGTTGGTTTTCTCCAGCAAGAAATATTTGAAGAATTGGGAAAAAATATATTTTGGGGAAGAAGATTTTTGTAAACTAAAGTCATCAGAAGAAATGAAGAAACGGTAAGCAGCTGCTCACCGAAAGCTGGAAATTTCACAACTGATATCAGTGGCTACCATTTAGCGTCGTTTCAATTTATTTGACATAATTAAACTCGGAAAAAAATTAATTAAAAAATTGAAAAAAAAAATATTTTATAATCTTAAGCTTGTCATATTTGTGGATTTTTAAACATGTCACGCCCCGAACCTGGGCTTGGACGTAACACGGCACTGGGTGCATAACTACATGTGACCGAGCGAACCTATTGGTTGGCTGAATCAACATGTGATATCATAACATACTGAATACGGAAGATAAACTAACACATGCTGATATACCGAAAGTCTCGATGATATAAATCAAAGTGCGGAAATACTAATATAAGTCTGAAACATATATGTAGCCAATATTGCTTAACATAAAAAGCCTAAGAACTGTTACTCTAGTAGGGGCGGATTTAGGGGAGCGGAACCCGAACCCCCTTCGCCAAAAAATTGCACTATATATTGAAGGCTAAATCTATTTTTTTACCTCTATATATTAAGTTTTGAACCCCCTTAACACAGTCCAAAAGTGTAGTTTAGTGGTCAAGGGGGTTCAAAACCTTCTTGAGGTCATAGGTTCAATTCCCACTGGCTACAAATAAAATTTTTTGAACCCCCTTCGTGGAAATCCTGCATCCGCAACTGTACTTTAGTCTATGAAGCCTCTAATGAAATACTGAAAACTGACTGCTTGTAAATACTAAAAGACTGTAAAGTAATGTTAATGCCCCGAAAGAACTGGGGATCACTAAACAGCTAGTACGAGAATCCTAGCGCTCTGAATCATCAACCTGTAAATCATTACTTGCATCGTGAGATGCAGGCCCCGGGCAAAAAGAGACGTCAGTACATTTGAATTACACTGGTATTTAAAGCAACTGAAAGAAAAAATTGTAAATGCTGAAGCTGAAACAGAGCTGATAATTGAGAATTGATAATTGATACTGAAATGAAAATGTTGAAACAGAAACTAAAACGATAATTAATATCTGATAACTGATATGATAACTGATAATTGAAATGAAAACTGAAAACTGAACTGAACAAAGGAAGTAAGGATATGAATACTCCATCTTCTGAATGATGAACAACCTGTTTATCTGAATATTAAATTGCGGCCTCAGGCCCAATATATATATGCGTACAACTGCGGCCTCGGGCCCAAGTATACTTATATATAACTGCGACCTCAGGTCCAAAATGCATAAAGCATAAATTGCGGCCTCAGGCACAAAGATGCATAAAGCATAAATTGCGGCCTCATGCCCAAAGATGCGTAAAGCATAAACTGTTGCCTCGGGCCCAAAGATGCATAAAGCATAAACTGCGGCCTCAAGGCTAAAAATGCATAAAGCATAAATTATGTCCTTAGGCCCAAAGACAGGTGTTCAACATTCAGGAACTGAGAATCATACTGAAATACATGATGCTGAAATACTGAACCATACTGAGTTACATGATACTTGAATGTTGAATCACACTGAGTTACATAATACTGAAATAGTGAATAGGACTAGACTGAGACATGTATTCTTGAACTGATTATGAACGCTGAAACTTTAATTGTTTATGACATGCTGAGTAAGCTATACTGAGACTCAGGGACATCAAGCCCAAGTCTATATTGAATACGAACTGAGCTCACAACATTCAGAATGAAAATCATGAGCGAGCTATGAAACTAGAAAATAGAAGTTCTGCAACTATTCAAGGAACTAGGTTTAACTATATTTCTGAGGCAATTGATAACGTGGTAAAAGAAACGTAGTGTAGGGAGAATCATTAAAATTCCCAAACATAGAGAGTTAGCCTCACATACCTTAACTTCCTGCTATTGAGCGTAATAGAACATTTGCCAACCCTTTCAACATTAATTTATATCAATACAAGTCAAGGGATTAAATATTAGCAATAATACTCATGTTTTGGTTGCTTAGGCATTTTCTCAAACACTTGGTGACATAAAGCTTCATAGTCCTTATTAATGATGTTTTTACGCCCAACAAGTCATTCTCTTGATCCTAGATAAATTCTATAATCTAAATTTTCTTATAGTCAATGTCATTCTTCTTCACCCATAAGATAAACAACACCCTTAACTAAAAATCAACAATCAACAAGCCAAACCTATAATTGTTCATGCTTTTCTATCAAACCCATAAATTCATCTCATGAACTTGTAGTCTACAATCATTAATCCAACACTATAATCAATTAGAGGGTGAAGATATTACCTTTTTTGAAGTTCAATCCCTTTGAATTCGAGTTCTAGGCTTCCTTCTCTCAACAATGATGTCCCAATAAAATATCTAATGTTATAGAGGGCGATAAAACGCAGTTCCACCCCTAACTGGCTCATGTTAATAAGATGTTGGGAAATTGAAATTAACTTAGAATCACCATTAGAACTTACCTTGGGCGGTGGAAGGACCCTTAAGGAGTTAGGTTTTTTAGAGTTCCACTTTCTAGAGCAAGTTTTTATATTTTGGGGTTGTGGGTATTACAACCCATATTCACGTATGTTAGTTCATGCCATAAGGTTGTCAACATAAATCCATGAAGAGATTATCTTTAAGATGATAAGAAGTTAATCCTATTGGTTTTAAATGATACAAAGGTGTATAAGGGTGGTTAACAAGTATTAGAAGTTAAACGAATCAAGGATGTTGCCAGCTATATTTTCGGGTAATCCTAGAAGTGCTTAATAAACTCAAGAGGTAGTATTTTAAGGTATTTGAATCATATAGTATCCGTATCATAAGTCTGGAAGTCAAATGAGTTATGAGACAAAAGTCGACAAAAGTTGTCGCAACTTTGGTTTATAATTTTACTTAAACATTAGGTCAAATTTTACTAATCTTTTCTCCAAATTTACGTAGAATTATGTAGTGATATAACCACCAAATTGAAGATCTATGAGTCTAGTTTCTAAATCATTAAACCGTTCATCGATACGATTTCGTAGTAGAGAGATATTCGCATTTTTGCGAGACTGCGCCAAGCACCTCTCTATGGGGCCCACTAAGGCAGTTTAAGACATTTGGACCTAAAAATGACGCCTCCAACCCGTTTTTATTCATTTATTTTCACTATATTCAGACCTTAGAACCCTAGGAACACCCTCTCAAGGTTCTCTCAAGATTCAAGACCCAAACAAAGGGCAAACAACACAAATCAAGTATCGGGAATCCCGTGGCGCTAGTAAGTCTCTTATTCTTCTTGTTGTTGCTCAATTTTGTGTTGTTCCAGCTCGTGTGGGAGGTTGTTTTAAAGGTTTCATATTTTGTAAATACTCCCTCATGTTCTTAATATCAACCCTAGGTGATTTCAAGCCTTCTAAAGTGATTCTAGTGCTGAAAAACACAAATTGACCGCTACTTTCGCTTTCTTGTTGTTGTGGCAGCATTGGAGGGATATTTCATGGAAACTTAAGGTCAAATTGGAGTTTTTCTTTCTGTATAAAGGTAAGTAACCTCTTACTCTATATGTATTTAAGATTATCCAAGTTTTGGCTAAGCCATTGAAGCTAGAACTTGTGAAATATATATCGAAAGGCTTGGTAGTAATGTTATCGGTTGGTGAACTATTTTGGGAGACTCAATATGATTATTATTGATATTTTTTGGGCTGTTTGGTGATTGTTTTGAATTGTGTGAAGTCATATATATAGGGGAGGTGCTGTCTGTTTTATCGTAAAATAGATTGTGGTCGATACATAATGGTTATGACGCTTAAATGATAACGATAGTATCGTTTCTCTTATTGTAGACTAAGGAGTGTGAAAATTGCTTAGCTTGAGATTTGGGCAATACATACAAGGTATGTGAGGCTATACCTTTCCTTCTTTGGCACGACTCCGATTATACATAATGTAATGAACGAGCTTCCAAAGATACTCTACTCTTATACATAACATATGAAGGCAATTGGAGGAAGAAAAGCGAAACAAGGGTCTCAGTAAGTAATACTCTAAGTGGGGTAGACGATAAATCAACACAGAAGCAAGCCAGTAATGGAAGATATCGTGGTAACTCAACTACTGCTATTCACCTCAACCTATTAGAATCTTCGAAAACTACATACGTAGCTCCAGACTAAAACATAACTCAGACAGTGGCAATTTTAGATGTCCAAACGCACGGCGGACTATTCCTGTAAATTCCCATTATCACAGCCCAAGTTCATCACATATTTCCGCTTTGGTCCAACAGACCTCACGGATTTGTCCATTGATCTACGCCATCATCGAATCCAATAGCACGCATACTATTCCAGTAACCATGTGAACTCGTGTTATTTCTTATGAAACTCTTCATTTTCTTATCCTATTCCAGTATGAGATTCATAGAATATGTCATGTGCGTCCTTTCTTCGTAAGCTTGCTAGCCTAGAAGCCCATCGGTCCTTTTCTTTGACCCGTCCTTGTACGCCCAGCCTCCGTCATGGTGTAACACTCTTCCTCCTATTTGGCCCTAAATCTATTCTCTCTATCTATCTTGCCTTCCTCTTGCTTTTCCTTATATATTTCTAGTTTTTTCTAGGACCTCAATCGTTTTTTTTCCAGCTTCTGGCATAGAAAGTTGCAGCAGATTTAACACAATTATTTTCCTTCAGATGAAAACATGTTACTAGACGCTATACAACCCAAACCCCTTATCCTCATCTGACCTGCTCATCTATAACTTATATTAGACAGAAATGGTATCTCGTGAGCTTTTAGTAATATACTAAGAAATATCGCGAGCTTGTGGGCAATAATTTCTTGTCTCCAATAAACACCCAAATCAAGTAACATATGAAGTCAATGGCAGGAAGAACGGACCATCAAACAATGAAATTGATCAGCAAGGGTCTGAGTTACTACTACACTAGTTGGACCTCAATTACACAAAATTTGTCAATCCGAGTTAAAATCCACTCCCACAAACCAAGCATTATAAGAGGCTCAAACTCCTTCAATCTCATCAATGTTGGAAAAAGTTGCCATAAGGGGTGGGGTAGACGATAAATCAACACTCTGCCTCATAGTTATTAATCCTGTTTAACATTGCCCCATTTTTTTAATATATTCCAGATTCATCTACTAATGAAAGAAGCAAAAGAGGGATACAACGGGCTTTTAACTGAGGCGAGGTTCACTGATCTAAACAAATAACTTTGAAGAAGTATTAGCAAACTCAATATGACAGACTGAAAACTTCTTTACTCCAACACCTTAAGACTTCTTATGCTGCTCAATTTCCTCATAAATATGCATAGCCGTAACCAGCTATGCTGCTTGGACCCTCTAAAATGTTGTCTCACCCGTATCGTATTCTCCATTATTTTCGAACGTTGGAGGATCCGACACATACACGACAACATTCTTGAAGAGTTCGAGCAACATAGGTAACCGGATAACCTTTTCCATTTTAGAAAGAAAACTAAAATAAAGTGAATCGAACACCTCATTGGTAACTAGAATCTCTTGATAAGACACATATATTTGAGTTGGCAATACGACGCAAAAAAAAGGGACGAAGATTCAATAATCATGCTAATGGTGTGGAATAGTTCCTAAGGACAATCCCCTCCTCAGATGGGGAGCCTTGGCGCGTAGCTAATAAAGTTGTTGTCATGTGACAGGAGGTCACCGTTTCTTTATATATAGAAAATAAAACACAGGAATTAAGCAACAAAATCAAGAATTGAGAGAGGATAATTAACTACCATTAGTGTGGCCGTGGAAAGAGCAGGCAATAGGGAAATTATCTTCGTCTTGATAAAGAATATTGCACCTCAAACATTTCTTCTTATTTTGGGAATTTACAATTTGCAGTCTTTTTCCAGCTACTCTTTCTGAAGTTGGTTTTCTCCAGCAAGAATTGGGAAACAATATATTTTGGGAAAGAAGATTTTTGTAAACTAAAGTCTTGAGAAGAAATGGTTAGCAGCTGCTCGCGGAAAGCTGGAAAGTTCACCACCGATATCAGTGGCTACCATTTTGCGTCGTTTCAATTTATTTGACATAATTAAACTCGGAAAAAATTAATTAAAAATTGAACATAAAATTATATTTTGTAATCTTAAGCTTGTCATATTTGTGGATTTTAAAACTTATATTTTTAAACGTATCATAACATTAACATTCAATATAAAATGTCTCTAGTTCACTTCGATTGAACTGGATTGGGTTAATTCGTTTTGACAGCTCTATCTATGACCCAAAATTAAAGTTAGCATAATTATGAAGAAGAAAGTTATTATTTGGTTTAAGCATTCAATATCCGAAGTTGCTAGTTCTATTAATGTTGAATCTGGTCGATTATTGATGTAACAATCCCATAAAAAATATGGAATCTTTAAATAAATAATTGAAACAAATGTATTGTTTATTTTTTCTAGTCGATATATTGTTTTAGGTTGTCACGTTTCTTGGTCCTTGAAGTTGTCACGATCCGGATTTTCTACCCTTGGGAGTCGGGATGGCGCCTACTCGTAGAAGCTAGGCAAGCCACGAAATTATAAATCTTTAACTCCTTTGTTTTAATTCTTTTTCAACTTATATTAACAAGTGATAAATATTTAAATAATTGCGGAATATGAGATTAAGCGGAAGATTTAGACAAAAATTAAACCAAATAATATGAAAAGTCAACATATGTCTCTACCCAGAAACTGGTGTCACATCGTTCACAGACTATCTATGATTACTACATATAAGTTGAAAGAAAGAACATAGTCTGTCTCGAGTACAAATGATAATAGAACATAAAAACTGATAGAAGAGACGCCGGGCCTGCGGACACCTGTAGGACTACCTCGGAATCTCGGTGGACTGAAGGCTGGCTCCTCTACTGCTGCTGACCAAATGTTGCTCCGGTATCTGCACATAAGTGCAGAGTGTAGCATCAGCACAACCGACCCTATGTGTTGGTAAGTGCCTGGCCTAACCCCGGCGAGGTAGTGACGAGGC
>MU736532.1:48970-63498 GCA_026770625.1 Nicotiana glauca | reverse complement strand
TATATATATATATATATATATATATATATATATATATATATATATATATATATATATATATATATATATATATATATATATATAGCGGAAAAATGGACTGGAACTAAACAATTAAAAGTCGGGGAGGGGAAACATGCTTCGGGGAAAAACAGATAAGACTGAATCTCAAGAGAATTATAAGGAAACCAAACTTTAACTTCTAACTAGGATAAGGAAAACAAAGGCAGATTTCACTTTCGGTTCACATCTCGTTACAGGCGTGCGACCCGATCCCATTTCTCATATCTTGTGGTAGATATATCACCCGCTCCTATTTTATTATATCTTGTGGTAGGCGTACCGCCCGTTCCCATTTCATTAAATCTTATGGTAGGCGTACCACTCGTTCCCATTTCTTTAAATCATGTGGTAGGCGTACCACTCGCTCCCATTTCATCATGTCTTGTGGTAGGCATACCATCCGCTCCCATCTCATGCCAACACAAAATCACAAAGAATCCGGGCAAGGGAACAAAATAATATAATAGCTTCTCGGCAAGGGAACAATAATATCAAAACAAACATCCCGGCAAGGGAGTATGAGCTATAACCAATCTTAACTCAACTCCTACTCAGCTCAGGTAATACCAATATTCAGTCATAAATAAGATTCACGAAAATAAACTAAATCCTTGCTCAGTATTGAGAATCATCAATTAAAACATTTGTAGTATCAATTAAGAACACAACAACTATCAATTTAAGACTCACGGTCATGCTCGACATTAACATATAGATACGTGTCACCATGCTTATACGTCGTACTCAAAAAGAAGCAATTAGCAAATAGGACACAACTCCTAATCCCTCAAGCTAAGGTTAGACCGAACACTTACTTCAAACTTCCACGGCCAACTCAATCCTCAAATACCACCTTTCCTTTCGAATTCGGCTCCAAATTAATTGTATCTATACATAATCGACTTCATAACATCAATAAATGCTAGACAATCCAATTCCAATATCTAATTATAGTTTTTTAATCATTCTTCCAAAAAATTCAAAAATTGACCCCGGGTCCGCTTGGTCAAAATACAAGGTTCGAACCAAAATTCGATCACCCATTCACCCACGAGCCCGAATATATAATTTGGTTTGAAATCTGATCCCAAAACGAGTTTAAATTTCCAAATAATCAAAAAGCCCTAACTCTACCCGAATACCCAATTTTCTACCTTTAATTACATGCTTTAGGCCTAGAAATCTAGTAGATGTTGATGAAAATGGAAGAAAATAAGTTAAAGATTACTTACCAACGAGATTATGGTGAGGAATTGCTTCAAAAATCGCCTAAGAGCTTTGGAGAAGAAGAAGTTATAAATTTTGGTGATATTCCCGTATGGCTACTGTTCTGTGTTTTAAAAATTTAACTGGGCAGATTTTGGTCTATGCGATCGCGGACAATGGGTTGCGATCGCATAGGGTAAGAATGACTGAGCAGTGCGACTGCGGGCTATACCACGCGATCGCATAGAAGGAAATGAAGGCTATGACTTAACACATTGCGATCACGAATGGATGAATGCGATCGCATAGAACGAAATGTGAACTTCCGGAATTTACTCTACGCGATCACGGAGGGACCTATGCGATCTCATATAACAAAACAGGACCCTGAAGTTTTACACTATGCGATTGCGGGACTTAGTATGCGATCGCATAGCATAAGTCTCTGAACACCAATTGCAGCAGAAAATCCATATTTTCTAAGTTTAAAACACTCTGATACCTATCCAAAACTCACCCCGAGCCTTCGGGGCTCCAAACCAAACATACGTACTAACTCAAAAACATCATACGAACTTATCCGTGCGATGAAATCGCCAAAATAATATCACGAACATCGAATTAAACCTCAAAATCAAAGATTTTTCCCAAACTTCATAAAGCATTAACTAAACAATTTAGGTCCGATTCACATCGAACGACGTCTGTTTTTCATCAAATTTTACAGAAATGTCTTAAATCATATATAAGGCCTGTACAGGGCACCGGAACCAAAATACGGGCCCGATATCATCACGTTCTAATCAGATTTCATTTCAAATTTCCTTAAATAATTTCAGAAAATAATTTTCTTTAAAAATTTATTTCTCGGGCTTGGGACCTCGGAATTCGATTCTGGGCATATGCTCAAGTCCCATATTTTCCTACGAACCCTCCGGAATCGTCAAATTAAGGGTCCGGATCCATTTACCCAAAACGTTGACCGAAGTCAAATTAACTCATTTTATAACCAAATTTTATCATTTTTTACAAATTTTCATATTTAAGCTTCCCGGCTACGCGCCCGGACTGTGCACGTAAATCGAGGTGACTCTAAATAAGATTTTGATGACCTCAAAAATATATATTTTAATTTAAAACAAGTGATGACCTTTTGGGTCATCACAGAAGTCAAGGAATATTGTTATTAATCCTCGAGAAAAATTTGATCAAAATGATGTGTCAAAATCAACCAATCAATATTCGACAGAGAAAGGAAAAACAGTACTAATATGTCTAATTAGAATAGGAGAGTGGGGGATTGTCACGACCCAGAATTCCCACCCTCGTGAGTCGTGATGACGCCTACTCGTGAAATATAGGCAAGCCGAGTGTTACCGATTTTATTACCCTTTTTTTAATCAGAAAATAGGAATTTCGGTCAAAACTTAATTTTAGAAGAACTCGAGTTACCGATAATCAAATATGGAACAAATATGAAGAATTAACTCTCTCTCTCTCTCTCTCTCTCTCTCTCTATATATATATATATATATATATATATATATATATATATATATATAGTTTCACTCGATTTCGATATCTAAAACCCCAAAGCTCAAATCAAATTGGTTTAAATTAAAAGTAGGAACTGGTCTCATATTAAAAGGCCGCGATGATATTTCAAAACATTGATAAAGAATAAAAATGAGTCCCAAATTATTATTTGTTAATGGAAGAACTAGTAATGTAAAAGACTATAAGTATAGATTAGTATTTAAGAAAACTTTCTTTTTATAAGAAATTAGAAATAATTTTGAAACAATATATACTCTGACAACTAGAAATTTAAATTTCACACGGAGTAATTACTACTCTATTGACTATTGAGTATCTAAAGGACATCTTCCCCAAAAAGTTCTTTTGGCCAAACTTCTAAGACAACCTTTTAACTTGGCCATAATTTTCACTTGAACACTTAAACTTAAACTTGTAGAACTCAGTACTTGGTGTGTCTATTAAACACATATTTGTGATGTGGATTAAAGCGTGTGCATCACCTCTTTTCAGCGCGTAATAACTATTTATTTGCCCCCAAACTTGACAGGTGTTCTTCAACTCATTTTCTTTTTTCCCTTTAAAGCATTTTCCACTTTCATTTTGCTACTTCCTTGAAATAATACAACCTTAAAACAAAATTAATTTCCTTTTTCTCTTCTGCTCTTCTCCGTCAATGGCATCCCTCTTTCTTCTCCACTCTGGCATCACAAAATCTAATTAAGTGCAGTAAGAATCTTAAGTCGCCCTTTCGAAGTTGTAGGTGAAGTTGCTACGCAAAACCTATCAATAAAAAATCAACCAATCTGACTGAAAAATCTAAATCAACTCAACCACGGATATAAAAATAAACGAAAAAAGAAGTATAAGGTGATGAAAATAAATAAGAAAAAAGCAATCTTGAAAAGGTTGGGGTTGTTTGAGATAGAGAAAAGGTTCACTTTCTTTCACATGTAGGTGAGCAAAGATAACGTGATTTGAGCCAGAGAAGCGGCTGATGCGGCAATTGTTGGAGATTTTGATTTTTCGAAGAATATTCTGCAATGTTTAATTTTTTGGATAGACAATGAATTCTACTGATTTTGTTTGTGATGAATGAAAGTGAAAAAAAAATAGTAAAGAGTCTTAATCGGATCTGAAATAAATTTCAAAAGAAAGGAATGATGCGTCTTCTTATTTAATATCAGAAAGAAGAAGACTGATGGAGGAGGGCACCCAATTTTTAGTATCTCACTTTTTTCTAGAATGCTACGTCTTCTTATTTAATTTAGTTTTCACCATGTCACTAGTGTTTGAACAGCACGCGCTCACTTTTTTGCTTGAATGTTTTTGAAGTGTTTAATTTTAAGTTTAACGGTTCAAGTGAAAATTATGGCGAAGTTAAAGGGGTTGTCTATGCATTTGGCCTTTTATTTTATTTTTACTTATTGTAATGATTTATTGCATGACTTGTTTTATACCACATATTTTAAAAAATTTATTTTCATTTTAAATTTTGCGTTTGTAAAAATACCATCACATAAATTGAGACGGATGAAATAAATGAATTTTGACCAATCCTTTCAATTCATTTGCCGATAATGTGAAAGCGATTCAAAGAAAAAGACTTTTGAGATGCAAAAGAGGAGAACCATACAAACAACTTGTAGAGTATTTCTACTCAATTTCTATCAAGGCAAGTTGTATATACTATCAATACGAAAAAAAACCCAAAAGTAATTTCCTAGAACAATTCACAAACCGAGAACTATACTGCATGCATTTATACTTTCGTTTCATTAAGCTCTTGTTTAATCTTATTCGATTAAATTTCCTAAAATTTTGAAAGGAATTTGCAAAATTCTTATTTCATCACTCTATAAGAAAATACACTCAAGGATCATATATGATAATTAAATTTAAAAATAGATTCAGATTACGGGTGACACTGCTTTTAATACAAATGGACCATTAGTGACGAGATTGAATTTGGGTGTACATTTCATCAATTTGATCCATTTCAAATTAATTCGGTTAGATCCATTTTAACTTTCGTTGATGTACTGTATGAATTAAGTTTCCAACCACAAAGTCTAAGAAATATCAAGGGAAACTTCCTTCTGAAAGGTTGTAGTTGACTTGACCCAAGATTTAAAGTTTCCAGCTTCAAAACTTACTTTATTTATTCTCTAATAAGCGCCATTAGCGCTAGAAATTTCCGGTGAAAATCCCTCTCTCAAATTTTCCGGCGACGAAACGAACAAATCCTTAAGCTTGTTTCTCACCCCCCCCCCCTCCTTATATCCGGCGAATCTCCGTCGCTGAAAATCCGATCCGGCGACGCATCGTCCTCGGACAATAGCCGTCGATCACTTCCTCCGTCGCTGCCGGCGTTGCCGCCGCGGGTGAGGAGCGTGCGGAGAGTTTTACGGCGGCAGAGGTGAAT
Organism: Nicotiana glauca; assembly: GCA_026770625.1. Taxonomy (NCBI): domain Eukaryota; kingdom Viridiplantae; phylum Streptophyta; class Magnoliopsida; order Solanales; family Solanaceae; genus Nicotiana; species Nicotiana glauca. Next base: position 58,271 of record MU736532.1, on the reverse strand, counting down.
GGGGTAGGGGACGGCCATGGATTAGATTCTGTGTTTTCGGTCTAAAGATTTACTAAAAAATCATCCCTTAATTCTTTCATTCTCATCAACCCTTAATTCATCAAATGGATACTCAATTAGTCAGAGGAGAATCATCTACATCTTCTCACTTCTCTTATGAAGTATTCCTCAGTTTTAGAGGTGAAGACACCCGAAAAACATTCACTGGTCATCTTTTTTCCAAATTGCGTGATGTTGGAATTAATACCTTCATTGACGATGAGGAATTGAAAAAAGGTGACGTGATTTCAAGAGAACTAGAGAAAGCAATTGAAGGGTCGAGGATTTCCATTATTGTTTTCTCAACAAATTATGCTTTCTCTAGTTGGTGTCTAAATGAGCTAGTTAAAATTCTCGAATGCAAAGAGAAATTAAAGCAGATGGTTTTGCCTATTTTCTACGACGTTGATCCTTCTGAAATGAGAAAGCAAACTGGGTTATTTGGTGAAGCTTTGGCTAAACACAAGGAACGATCATTTGGAGCTCAAAGGGTGGAGAAATGGAGAGTTGCACTTACCGAAGCTGCAAATTTATCTGGATGGGATTTGCAAAATGTTGCTGACGGGTAATTTCATTTGTTATTTGTTCAATTGTTTGTAGATGGGATAGATTGGAAAGCTACCTATGAATTGTTTATACAATTGTAAAAACTATTAATGGAGGATACAAGCATTTTGTCGTTAAAAAATCACATTGCGCGCGCGCACACACAAAAACAAAAAACCAAAAAAACTGAGGACTCCAAATGGAAATAGCCATTTAGTCTCCTCGAGGAAATGATTTAGGTTGAATGAGAGAATGAATCCAGTTAAAAGAGGAAGAAAGGGGAAGAAGCATCTGGATATAGGTTTTGGTGAAAAGTCAATAAAGCCCCTCATATTTGGGTAAAAACAAAATGGGTACCTTGCTAAATTACTACCTTTATGTAATTACACTTATTCAATCAAACATGACAGTGACATTATTTAGTAATTACGTTGTGGCAAACAAGCAGGTCATTATAATTACACAACCAAGTAATTATGCCTGGCTTTCGGTACAAACTTAAAGAGTTTAAGCTCTCTACATCGAGTGTATCAAAATATTTATCCAATTAGGTCTCTTATTATCTAATTACAGGTAAATTTCCTGATAAATATAGTGTAAAAATATCTTTATACTATCAATGTATATAACTTAAATAATTTCTTAAAATATCCTATAGGAAGCGGTAAGTTATATACTTTACTGCTTAGATTGATCCCACTGTGTTATGTCTTGGCTATCAATTTTGATTTGACCATCAAATAGTTTCAAATATCAAAGTTTTATTTAGTGGAATAGTATTTCTTTTAATTTTTTGCTAGGCATGAATCAAAGTTTATTGAAAAAATTATACGACAAGTCCTGCAAGAGGTCAACCAGACACCTCTAGATGTTGCTTGGCACCCAGTTGGAGTAGATTCTCGTGTCAAAGATATAGAATTGTTATTGCAAAAGGAATGTGAAGATGAAGTTCGCATGATTGGTATTCACGGAGTTGGTGGTATAGGGAAAACAACTCTGGCAAAAGCTATATACAATAGAGAATTTCGGCGCTTCAATAGTAGTTGCTTCCTTTCAGATGTTAGATCAGAAGCTGAAGAATTTGGTCTTGTCAAGCTACAAGAGAAACTTCTTCAACAAGTACTCAAAACTAAGGACGTCAAAGTTGATAGTGTTGCTCAAGGCGTCAATTTAATCAAAGCAAGACTTGGGTCAAAGAAGGTTCTAATTCTTCTTGATGATGTGGACCACAAAAAACAATTAGAATCCTTAACACGAGAAAGAAGTTGGTTTGGTTCGGGTAGCTTAATAATTATTACAACCCGAGACAAGGATTTGCTACGTGGGCTTAGAGAAAAAGAGAGATATGAGGTCAAACTGTTAAATGACAATGAAGCTATGTTACTTTTTAGTTGGCATGCTTTTGACAGTCATTTTCCACCAAAAGATTATGTTAATTTTGCACAAGACATAATCAAATATTCAGGCAGGCTACCATTAGCTCTTGTAACATTGGGGTCACATTTACAAGGAAGTTCTGTAGAAGAATGGGGATACGAATTCGAAAAACTAAGAGCAATACCTCATATTGATATCCAAAAGATTCTCAAGATAAGCTTTGATGGACTTGATGGTGATACACAAACTGTGTTCCTTGATATTGCGTGCGCCTTCCATGGGTTTTATGAGCATGAAGTTACAGAAATATTGAATGCATGTGGCTTTCATGCTAAAAGTGCAATTGCAACTTTAGTCCAAAAACACTTGCTCCAAAGGGATGATCTTTATTTGGTGATGCATGATCTAGTGCGAGATATGGGAAGAGAAATTGTTCGCTTGGAATCAACTCGATACCCAGAAAAACGGAGCAGATTGTTCATCCCTCAAGAAGTCTGTGATGTTCTACAAGGAAATAAAGTCAGTAAATCTTTTATCTTTATCTTGGTTATAATATATATTTTTTAATTTAATTGTTTGTTGCTTATAATTTCTGTTGTCATCATAAGAATTGAATTCATTTTTGGTTAGTAAGTATATTTCTAGTTGTTCTTTTAAATATAATCTAATATATATCTATCTTTAATTGGTACTACTGTCAGGTTTCTGGATGAAATTTATTCTCTTTATTTATCATTACTTTTTTACCGTCATCTTAGTTTTTGAGCAATTTTACATTCTTTTTTTACATCCTCTAATGTGTAAGTTAATTTTTCTTGATACATATGGTATAACGCATTTTTCTCTCTTGATTTCTGGGACATAAGATGGTTCTTTTCACTGAACTACAGGGTTCCAAAAAGGTAGAAGTACTGAAGGTAGATCGACGAGCATTTAAGGGAGTGAACTTGAGCACCAAAGCATTTAAGAAAATGGAAAACCTTAGGGTTCTTATAATGGATGAGTTACATATTAATGGAGATTTTGGGATGTTGTCCAAGGAGCTCAAATGGTTGTCTTGGAAAAAATGTCCTTTAAATTGTATGCCATCAAATTTTACAGCTGAGAATCTAGTAGTTCTAGATATGCAGGAGAGTGATATCCAAGAATTTCGATTGAATATGCAGGTTTGTTACTCAATTTTACAATTTCATGAGTACTGTTATTGCAACTGAGTGAAAGAAAATCTTAATTGAAACTATATTTGGTTTATTTTTAGTGTTGTAGAAGTTTGAAGAAGTTGGATCTCTCTTATTGCAAGCAACTCAGAAGCACTCCAGACTTCAATGGCTCTCTGAGACTTGAGACTTTGTATCTCTATGGTTGCTCAAGTCTAGCGGAGATCCATCCATCAATAGGAAATTTGGACAGACTAATTAAACTATATATGCGTGGTTGCGAAAAACTTACGGATCTTCCAAGCAGCATATGCCAGCTAATATCCCTTGATTCCTTGGACATTGATGACTGCTCATCAATAAAAATACTGCCAGATAACCTTGGAGATATGAAAAGTCTAAGATCTCTTTATGCATCTCGTACGGGTATAAAACAATTGCCTAGATCTGTTGAAATGCTACGGAATCTTCGAACTTTGTCAGCAGGAAGTCAAAAGTTAGAGGCCAAAAGGAGTATTTCTGGAAGAGGAGTCCATCGGATACAATATTCCTTGCCAACTTTTGTATCCTATTTGAGCCTTACATATTGTAATTTGTCCGAGGCTGATATTCCTAGGGATATTGGGAGCTTATCCTCCTTAGAGCTTTTAGATTTGAGTGGCAATAGTTTCCATTGTCTACCCTTTGATTTTTGTAAGTTAGGATTCTTGAAGTGGTTGTATTTGAATGACTGTGAGAATCTTCAAACACTCCCGTCAGTATCAAATTTAGAGAATCTTGAAATTCTTGAACTTCAAAATTGCCAAAAATTGGCCAAGATTACTGAGTTGGACAACCTCCCTTCTATATGGTCGATCAACATGATTAATTGTAGTTCTCTGCAGAATCCATTCAATGAAGGCTTCTTTAGTGCAGCTGCTCTATCATTTCCATCTAGAAAAGATCGATATATGCGTAGAGATATGGTTGGAAATATAGTTAGTCTCCCTCTCTCTCTCTCTCTCTCTCTCTCTCTCATATTAATGATCTTGAGTCTTTGTTTGATGCAGGATCATTTAGAAATTTATCTCAAATGCAATGAGATTCCAAAAAGTTGCAACAATCAGATGTTAGATCAGAAGCTGGAGAATTTGATCTTGTCAAGCTACAAGAGAAACTTCTTCAACGAGTTCTCAAAACCTATGTTGCTCGGATTCTCCGAAAATGTGGTCGGATACGTGTCGGATCCTCCAGAAGTAGTGCATTTTTTAAGGATGCGACACGGGTGCGGCCACATTTTGGAGAGTCCGCGCAACATAGCTCAAAACTGAGGAAATCAAAGTAGGCAGGGTTCCTCAAGGCGTTAATCTAATCAAAGCAAGACTTTGGTCAAAGAAGGTTCTAATTTGTTCTTGATGACATGGACCACAAAAAGCAATTAGATTCCTTAACACGAGAAAGAAGTTAGTTTGGTTCGGGTAGTTTAAAATATCACCCGAGACGAGCGATTGCTATGTCAGCTTGGAGAAAAAGAGAAATATGAGGCCAAACTATTAAATGGTAATGAAGCTATGTTACTTTTTAGTTGGCATGCTTTTGACAGTCATTTCCCGCCATAAGATTATGTTAATTTGGCACAAGGCATAATCAAATATTCATGTAGGCTACCATTAGCTCTTGTGACATTGGGATCACATTTGTAAGAAGATCGGCAGAAGAATGGAGATGCAAATTCAAAAAACTAAGAGCAATTCCTCATTGTGATATCCAAAAGATTCTCAAAATAAGCTTTGATGGACTTGACGGTGATACACAGACTGTTTTTCTTGATATTGCATGCGCCTTCCATGGGTTTGAAGACCATGAAGTCACTAAAATATTAAATGCATGTGGTTTTCATACTAAAGTGCAATTGCAGCTTTAGTCCAAAAACACTTGCTTCTAAGATCTTGGAATCAGTTGCAAATGCCTGATCTAGTGCGAGATATGGGAAGAGAAATCGTTCGCATGGAATCACCCTTAGACCCTGGCAAACAGAGTAGATTGTTCATCCCTCAAGAAGTTCGTGATGTTCTACAAGGAAATGAAAACAGTAAATCCTTCATCTTTATCTTGGTTATATATTTTTCTCAATTAAATTGTTTCTTGCTTATAATTTAGGTCGTTGTCATTATAAGAATCATTTGTGCTTCATCACTGGTTGGTAAGTATTTTTTTTAGTTGTTTGTCAGCCATTATAAACTAGAAATGACATTTGCTAAACTATAAACTCACACCAAAGGCCAAAAAAATCACTTATTTAACAATTATTCAAATCTGTTTGCTGATGCATATTTCTTATTAAATTCTTATAAGTAGCATGCTTATGGGCATAAACCATAGTATCTCCATGATCAGCCATTCAAAGACATTTGACTTAACTTAATTAATTGTGGAAACTAAGGTTGCTCGAAGAAAGCAGGCATGTGAACGTTTGAAAATTGTTGAATAGGTACATATGTGAAACATTATTTCTAGAACGATATATATAAAATGTTCTTTCAAATATATGTTCTTTCTTTAATTGGTGCGACTATCAGTTTTCTAGATGAAATTTGTTCTCTTTATTCATCTTTATTTGTTTCCTTTGATGTTATCATGTTAACTTATTGACTGCTGCTAGACAGTTTTGAAAGACTCTCATCTTAGCTTTTCGGGCAATTTTACATTTGTTTGACATCCTCTAATGTTGTTGATACATGGCGTATTCTCTTTGTGTGTCCACCAATTTGTATAAAGCATTTTTCTCGCTTAATTTATGGAACTTAACATGAGCTTAAGTTACTTTTCTTTTTACTGAGCTGCAGGGTTCCGAAAATGTAATTGAAGGTAGATCGAGGGACACTAAAGGGAATGAACTTGAGCACCAAACCATTTGAGCAAATGAAGAATCTTAGGGTGTTTATAATCAATGAGTTACATATTAGTGGAGATTTTGGTTTGTCGTCCAAGAAGCTCAAATGGTTGTCTTGGCAAAACTGTCCTTTAAAATGTATACCATCAAATTTTTCAGCTGAGAAACTTTTAGTTCTAGATATGCTGGGACAGTGATATGCAAGAGTTTGGTTTGAATATGCAGGTTTGTTAGTCGACTCTATAGTTTGGGAGCCTTGCATACTGTAATTTGTCTGATATCCTTAAGAATATTGGGAGCTTATCATCCTTAAAATATTTGGATTTGAGTGGCAACAGTTTCCGTTGTCTACCCATTGATTTTTCTAAATTACGATTATTGGAGGAGTTGTATTTGAAAAACTGTGAGAATCTTTAAACACTCCCGTTAGTATCAAATTTAGAGAATCTTGAAATTCTTCAACTTCAAAATTGCCAAAAATTGGCAAGATAGACAGAGTTGGACAACCTACCTTCTATATGGTCTATCAACATGATTAATTGTAATTCAGTATTCTGTCAGATGTACATCCTTTTAATATTGTTCGAATAATTCTAGTAGGAGTGTCATAATTTCTTTTCCTCCTCAGATTTTGAGAGACCACTGCTTGTTATGCTGATAGAAATTGAAACTATGGCTGTTGAAATAAAATAAATTCCCGTTGCTTTTTCCTCATGATCATTTCTAGACTTCCTCGCTTATTAAATTTTATTCTTTTTCCCCGCTATCTTCAATAAAATGCGGTTTACTGATCGAGGTTCCTCCTTCTCGGTAGTGGCGAAGTCAGAAATTTTTCTTAGGGTGTTCAAACTTAAAAAAAAAAAAAAAAAAAAAAAAACCAATAACAAAGGGTATTCAATATATGTTGTATACTTTTAAAATTTAATATTTTACCTATATACTCAGTATTATTTTCCGATTAAGACCACCCTTATTATCCTAATGTAGCTTCGCCCATGCTTCTCGGGTCAATATATTAACATTAATAAACAACAGAGAAATAATCATGTACTACGTTATCATGTGTGAAAACAAAACAAACAACTCGCTTGAAGTATCAAATTATCGTTAAAGCATGAAGAATTGCGTATAAATATATAACACGCAGCGGAAACAATAATAATTTTAGGCAGATACTTTCGTGTTTAAAATTATTTACAAGCAAAAGATTGGATCTAAGACGTATCCGGTGAAGAGAATCTCGTTTCAAAATTCTTTGATAGTGCGAAAACTCTATGTGTATCCACAGCGAGATCGATCCTTACTATCAATTTATGATCAACGAACAGGGGCGGCCCGACCAATTTTGTGGCCTAAAGCCAAACTTTATGAGGGCCTTAACTTTTTAATTTTTTTATTATTTTCTATTTGAAATCTATTTATTTAGATTTTCTTAGATACAAAGTTATAAATAATTTTCTTATAATCAATAACCCCTAATAAGTAGTTCTTGTTGGTTCCCGTGGTTTATTATCCTGTATTTAAAAATAATAATTCTGGAAAATAAAAACGTTAGCGTATAAAACGTAAATATAAATAAAGCAATAATTAATTCGAGCCCACTGAATTCACAGTGTTCCCTTAAGGAATTTAATCCCCTCCTAGTACCCAAGGTTATGGATTATTTCCTCCCAGGATAGAACGAATTACACACTGGTGTAGCGGTATTTCAAACCCCAGTGTTTCAGCGAACACAAAGTTCGGTAGCAAATCACACTTGCGGATGCTTTGTTTGTAGTTAAAAATAATGCAGAATAAAGGAGGACAACTCAGAAGTCGAATGGAAATTCTGAGAGGAAGGAATGCAACGTATAACCGATGTTGAATTCTTACTGAAGAGGATATCGGATTGCAATTCGTTTTTCCAGTGTATACTGTGTGTATACAGAGTGTATATCTGTATACATAGTGTATATCGAGTGTATACAGAATGTATATCGAGTGTATCTCGAGTGTTTTTTTTTCCGGTGTATCTCTTTCTCTCCAACTGCTGCTCTATTTATAGCAGTCATTTGAGATAAATCCACCCCTTCCATGGTGGAACAAGCACTAGGCTATCATGGAGGAAGCACTTACATGGTGGAATGAACACTTGCTTGGTGGGAGGAGCACTTGGCCATGGTGGGAGGTGCACTAGGCAACTTGTTGCTTGTTGGTGCAACACAATACACGGATTGGAAAATATCCGTTACAAACACGGATTATATCACATTAATATTCACTATTAACAAATAAATTTGGTCCAAAAAATTAATCAATCGATCGATCATTTGACCAAATCCAAATCCAAATCCAAATCCCATTTCCCATTCACTCTCATTTTAAGACTATTTCATCTTAAACAAAAACTCAACAATCGCCCACATGAATGAGGAATGGTTATATCACGGAAGTATGCATGAAAAACTTGTGTGATTCGCAAGTAAGAATTAATTGCATCTGGATAAGTAGGTTTCCCTTTGAACTTTCTGTAGTGAACTTATGTCGGATATACTCGGTCAATCGGTAGATTTGATATCTTTGAACCGTCGAACTTTAGTGTATACTTAGACAACCATAAGTCACACAATCAACCCTTAACCGTCTTTGGTTCTCATTCTTGTGTTCGTTTCAGCCATGAACACCGCCTGGTTTCATAAGTGCGTAGAGAATTGACCTTGCAGAATTCTCCTTGAAGCGGCTAACCCTTCACACTTACATAGGTGATTCCTAAACGTGTCATCCTGTAGATACACTATTTGATATACCACGTATCAAATTTAGAAATCATTAAAAGCCTTAATGCTTTGTCCTTGGTACTGAACATTGTATCATCACGAGAATGGACCAAATTTTTTTTTTGTTGACAATGTTGAACCGTCATTAATGACTTTGTTTGATCTCCTTGAACCTAGATCTTGGGATCTCCAGTCTTCTAGGTAGAGTTACCGCCACAATGACTTGTTCTCGGCCATAGTCCCATTCCCCTCGATGATTTCTCAACTACCTCTCTAGTTAGGCCTTTTGTAAGTGGATCCGACACATTATCACTTGACTTTACATAGTCAATCGTGATAATTCCTCTAGAGAGTAATTGCCTAACGGTTTTATGTCTCCGTCGTATATGACGAGATTTACCGTTATACATAACGCTCCCAGCCTTTCCAATTGCCGCTTGGCTATCGCAATGTATGCATATTGGTGCCAACGGTTTGGGCCAAAATGGAATGTCTTCCAAAAAATTTCGGAGCCATTCAGCTTCTTTACCAGCTTTATCTAAGGCTATGAACTC
>MU736532.1:12474-47743 GCA_026770625.1 Nicotiana glauca | reverse complement strand
TTTGAGGCTCATTCTCCAATAAGAAAGTCACAAAATCTGGTCTAAACGAAGTAGACGTTCTTTGACGTTTACTACGTCTTGGATCCTCCTGATTAATTGTACTTTCTTTTTCTTCTTCTCGAGGTCATTTGGATCCTTCACCAATCGACTCGCATTCCTTTTTATACGGATATATATTTTCAAAGAACTCAACATTATCTGATTCTATAACCGTATTATTATGAATGTCGGGATTTTCTGATTTATGAACCAGAAATCGATATGCTTTATTGTTGGTCACATATCCTATGAAAACACAATCAACGGTTTTCGGTCCTATTTTAACCCTTTTGAGATTAGCAATTTTCACTTTTGCCAAACACCCCCCACACTTTCAAATAATTCAAGTTGGGCTTCCTTCCTTTCCATTTTTCATATGGAATGGATTGTGTTTTGCTATGGGGTACTCGATTTAGTATTCGGCTAGCCGTAAGAATGGCTTCCCCCCAAAAGTTCGGCGGCAAACCAAAACTTATCAACAATGCGTTCATCATCTCCTTTAATGAACGATTCTTTCTTTCTGCAATCTCGTTGGATTGGGGCATGTAAGGGGCCGTTGTTTGATGAATAATTCCATATTCTAAACATATTTGTTCAAAAGGAGATTCATATTCACCACCCCTATCACTTCTTATCATTTTGATTTTCTTGTTAAGTTGAGTTTCAACTTCATTTTTGTATTGCTTGAATGCATCTATTGCTTTATCTTTACTATTAAGTAAGTAAACGTAGCAATATCAAGCACTGTCGTTAATAAAAGTTATGAAATACTTCTTTCCACCGCGAGATTGACTTCATGTCACAAATATCTGTGTGAATTAAGTCTAAAGGATTTGAATTCCTTTCAATCGACTTATAAGGATGTTTAACAAACTTAGATTCCACACATGTCTGACATTTAGATTTTTCGCATTCAAACTTAGGCAATTCTTCCAAGTTAATTATTTTCTGCAAGGTTTTATAATTGACATGACTCAAACGTTCATGCCATAAATTATTTGACTCAAGTAAGTAAGACGAAGCTGAAGCTTTATTATTATTTTTAATAATCATTACATTCAGCTTGAAAAGACCCTCGGTAAGGTTACCTTTTCCTACAAACATATCGTTCTTACTTATGACTACCTTGTCAGATACAAAAATGCACTTAAAACCGTGCTTTACAAGAAGTCCAGTAGAGACTAAGTTCTTCCTAATTTCGGGAACATGAAGGACATTGTTTAAAGTCATGACCTTGCCAGAAGTCATCTTGAGAAATATCTTCCCATATCCTTCAATTTTTGTTGTAGCAGCATTTCCCATAGAAAGCGTCTCTTCGGGTCCAGCAGAAGCATATGTAGAAAATGCTTCTCTCACGGCACAAACATGGCGAGTGGCTCCGGAATCAATCCACCACTCCTTAGGATTTCCCACCAAGTTGCATTCAGAAAGCATGGCACACAAGTCATCAATATCATCATGTTTTTCTGCCATGTTTGCTTGACCCCTTTTCATGTTTTTCTTCCGAGCACGACACTCCGTAGATTTGTGTCCGGTTTTCCCACAGTTGTAGCAATTTTCACTAAATCGCTTCTTGTTTGGGTTGTATTTTGGACCAGAAGCCTTCTTCCTCTTTTTGTTATCTTCAACAATATTTGCTCCCATTATTGTTGAATTTCCACGGCCTCTCCTTTTAGCAGCTTTATTGTCCTCTTCGATTCTCAATCTAACAATGAGATCTTCAAGGGACATCTCATTGTGTTTCAAATAATTTTTGAAGTCCTTCCACAATTGAGGCAACTTCTCAATTATTGCTGCTACTTGGAATGCTTCATTGATGACAAGACCTTCAATGAAAATTCCTTTAGTAAAAATACTAAAGTTTTTACTTTCAACATCAGTATTTATTTGAAGCATACCTTCAGCAAGTAGATCATGAATAATCACTTGCAATTCCTAGACTTGGGTAATAACAGACTTGCTATCTACCATTCTGTAGTCCAAAAATTTTGCGGCGACGAATTTCTTCATCCCGGCATCTTCAGTTTTGTACTTCTTTTCAAGCGCATTCCACAATTCTTTTGATGTTTTCATACCACTGTATACATTATACAGATTATCATCCAGTCCGCTAAGAATATAATTCTTGCACAGAAAGTCAGAATGCTTCCATGCCTCAGTCACGAGAAAGTTTTCATTCTCTGGAGTTTCATCGGGCAGATCAGGAACATCTTCCTTGATGAACTTTTGTAGACATAACGTAGTCAAGTAGAAGAACATCTTCTGCTGTCAGCGCTTGAAATCAATCCCGAAAATTTTTTTGGGTTTTTCTGTCGGTGCCAAAGCCGGTGTTCAGCTTGTCGATGCGTTGACAGTCACCATCGGAACAACTTGATTTCCGATTTCATTAGCCATTTTTTCTGAAAAAAATGACACAAACAAACGTTTAATAAACGTTTAAAACTGGAGTTAAAAAATCACGTAGATTTTAATCTCCAACAAAATGCCACGAAGGCTTTACTCTCCAAAATGGGAGTACACAAAACCACAAAGGTTTTAGTTTCCAGAATAATAAGGATAACACAAATACGGAAATAAAAATTATTAAATTCCTTAAGCTTGTTGGTTCCCGTGATTTATTATTCTGTATTTGTAAATAATAATTCTGGAAAATAAAAACATTAGCGTATAAAATGTAAATATAAATAAAGCAATAATTAATTCGAGCCCACTGAATTCACAGTGTTTCCTTAAGGAATTTAATCCTCTCCTAGTACCCAAGGTTATGGATTATTTCCTCCCAGGATAGAACGAATTATACATTGGTGTAGTAGTATTTCAAACCCCAGTGTTTCAATGAATACAAAGTTCGGTAGCAAATCACACTTACGGATGCTTTGTTTGTAGTTAAAAATAATGCAGAATAAAGGAGGACAACTCAGAAGTCGAATGGAAATTCTGAGAGGAAGGAATGCAATATATAGCCGATGTTGAATTCTTACTGAAGAGGATATCAGATTGCAATTCATTTTTTCAGTGTATACTGAGTGTATAGAGAGTGTATATCTGTATATAGAGTGTATATAGAGTGTATACAGAGTGTATATCGAGTGTATCTCGAGTATTTTTTTTCCGGTGTATCTCTTTCTCTCCAACTGCTGCTCTATTTATAGCAGCCATTTGATAGAAATCTGCCCCTTCCAGGGTGGAACAAGCACTAGGCTATCATGGAGGAAGCACTTACATGGTGGAATGAACACTTGCTTGGTGGGAGGAGCACTTGGCCATGGTGGGAGGTGCACTAGGCAACTTGTTGCTTGTTGATGCAACACAATACACGGATTGGAAAATATCCCTTACAAATACGGATTATATCACGTTAATATTCACTATTAGCAAATAAATTTGGTCCAAAAAATTAATCAATCGATCGATCATTTGACCAAATCCAAATCCAAATCCAAATCCCATTTCCCATTCACTCTCATTTTAAGACTATTTCATCTTAAACAAAAACTCAACAGTTCTCAATTGACAATATAGCTAATCTATTTAACCTTTCTTGTGACATTGTTGTTCTTAGGTAAGATTTATCAATTTTAATTTTGAAAAGTTCTTTCCGTTGAAGCAACGGTAACATGAGTTATTAACATTATTCCATAAGCAATTTAGGTAATTGGAAAAGAATTAAATCTTTTTATTTCATTAAATGTATCATTTAAACTGTTATCTTCTAATTATACTATTTTTCTTAATATTTTTAATTCTGAAAATCAATCTATACTATTAGTATCGAATTGATTATTATGCTTTAAGGAATATTCAAGATTAAGGCAATATTGTTTAAAATTTCCAACATCTAGTGATCTTAGTTTATACTGCCAAATAGAAAATCGAAAATATTTTTATACATTTTGAATTGTTCAAATCTATTTTGAAGTGAAAAAATAGCCTTGTTTATTATTGATAAAAGCAATCAACTCTAAAGGACTCTTCGAAAGATATTGAGATTTCATTATCAATATTACATCAAATTGTTACTTCCTATATATCTCACGTTTCTTATAAAATTCAGGTTCAATATTCATTTCAAGTGCAATTTCCTTGGTAGAAATCATAGCAGTTGCAAATCTTCTCTATATTTGTTAAAGAAAGAAATCAAACATTTTCACTTTACATAATTCTTTTTTAAACTTATACATAATCTATTAGGTGTAACAAAAAATGCCTCCCCCACCCCACAGAGTTGAGGCCTAAAGCGGTTGCTTTACTTGCTTTATGGAAGGGCCGCCCATGTCAACGAAACCCGCGAACAAACTGAATGAGAAACTCATGCTGAAATTTTTCTCAAACATCTCAACTCAATGGTAGAAGAACAAAAAATAATTTTCTTGTAATAATATTTTCTCTCTTGATTTTGTATAACAACGGCAAATTTTCTCCATCGCCTTTATATAGTATCACCTGTAAATCCAGTTCATGTTCGGTTGAGGTAATGACTTATTTGGGGTAAATATTTAATTCCAAAAATAAACTTTATGGAATTTTTCTAAGAAATTTTTACATATAAGGCTTTTTGCAAAAAATAACTAGTGCACCTAATTTCAACTCTAGATGTGTTAGTTTGTTACTTCGGTTTATTTGAGCAAAGTCCAAATATACACGTCAAATCAGTATAATCACTTATGCAGTGACCAATTTTAGAACACCATTTAAAATCACTAGAGTTCTTCAAATCTTCGACATCCCACTTATCTTTCATTTTTGTTATGAAAAGTGAAAGTGGTTTCGTTTAGTACACGATTACTTCTCGCTATCAAAGTTATGTTCCCGCTTCTCAATGAGATAACAATAATAATAATAATAATAAATGCAGCGTAATCTCATAAGTGGGATCTGGAGAAGGTGGTGTGTACGCAGACCTTACTCTAATCTTATAAATATAGAGAAGTTATTTCCGATAGACACTCGGCTCAAAAAACGGTGAAAATAAAGCAGTCAAGCAACAAACAATAGTAACAACAATGTAATATGATAACAAACGCAAATGATACAACCCACTTCTCAGTGAGACCTGTTCACAAATTGCTTTAATTCACTTGAACTAGCTGCTGAAGCTCAAATCAACTAGTACCTTGTAATTTAAACCATGAAAATGACACTTGAATAGGACAAAAAGTGTGTTTATATATATATATATATATATATATATTGTGCGCGCGATGTTTTTGTGTTATGACTCATAACTATGAGTTCACCTGAATCCAATATTAGAATTCACTAAAATTTAAGTATATAAAAACACTTAATTCTGTCAAATATTTACATCATTATTTCAAATGTGAAATAAATTCAATACGAAAAACTTTAAAAATTGAGCCTATCAATTTTAATTACTAGATATACATGTGATCTTGGATCGATCCCCCCTTAATGTCTTTTGGTCGAGCCTGTCGCATAGGGCTTGTCTAGTGCGGTTTACATCCTCTGTGTGATTTGCAGGCTATTACACAATGGAGGTTTACCCAGTGCACACAGAGTGCTCGCCACAGAGTAATCACTCGAAGGAAAGGACTATAACGGCTAGTTTTCCTGGGGTTCCAAAAAAATAAAATACTAGATCAGCTTCTTTGGTTGCTCTGGCTGCTCAAACATAAGTTTTCAATGACGCAGGATTGGATTTAGTAATACTTAAAACCCCAAAAGGCAAAAGACATAATAAGAAATGACAAAATATCAAAGGAGATGGGATTTTCTATTAAACTATCTTATCTCTTTGGATTTTGGTAGGTGAAGTGAAGCTTATAACGCCAAGAAAGAAAATTTGGTGGGGCTGGTGGGAGATATTTTGGAAATGAGTTTATACTTCAAATGAGACCATTTTATTTCCACCAAGTATTTCAACAAAAATATATACAAATAAATGACTAATGATTAAGTCTATCATTCAAGAATTAACACAACACAAAAGCTGCATACAAGGAAAAAATCAAATAGAAAGTAGAAACAAAATCACCTCGTCTAACCACTTATTTCATTTATATCCCAAGCAAGTTGGATGGTTGGAGTTAACTATATGAATTCTCACTGAACAAATCGCTCTGTTTGAGCAATATCACGCAATCTCGGGGAACACAAAAGAAAGAAAAAAGAAAAAAGAAAAAAGAAAAAAGAAAAAAAACATCCTTACTGGCATTAATATTTGCCTTCAGTATCAACTTACAACTAGCCATGTTCCACACTACCATCTCTCCACTACTAAGAAGTGAAAATTATTATGGCCGGAGGTCATGGGTTCGAGTCTTGGGTTCGAATCTGAAAGTCACGGGTTCGAATCGTGAAAACAATCTTGGTGAATGCAGGATAAAACTACGTATAATAGACCTTTGTAGTCCAGTCTTTACGAACACCTCGCGCGTAACAGGAGCTTAGTGTTCTCGCTACGTTTACTTTTGCAAAATTAAATAGATGACAAAAGACAAAAGAAATGACCACATTTTAAAAGTGATGGGGTCTTCACTCTTCTACTATTAAACTACCTTTATCTTTTGGTAGGTGAAATAAAGCTTAAAACACCAATATAAGAAAATATGGTGGTGGGAGATCAACTTTAACATCAATGAATTTGAACAAACAAAAATCAACTGAAAAGGGAAAAGTGTTGCTTTGATTTCTTGAAACAAAAACCATACACCAAAAAGCAAAAGGATCTAACTTGCTACAATATCATACCACACCAACCATAATCTTATTCAACACATTTTGGTCTTACTTTCATATAAGACCATATCTTTTCCAGCAAAACATGCTACTTCCTCCCAAATATATCACCAACAATATTCAAAATACTAGTATCCTAAACAAAAATCAAAGTATTAAATGCAAAACAATCATGCTGCAACAACGTTGTTCTTCTCTGTCGATTTGTCTTCACTCAGTACCTGTAGTGAGCAGGCTTGTAAGGACCTTCAACTGGTACGCTAATGTAGTCAGCTTGATCCTTGGAAAGTTTGGTAAGCTTGGCTCCGAGCTTTCCAAGATGAAGTGCAGCAACCTTCTCGTCGAGGTGTTTTGGCAAGACGTACACCTTCTTCTCATACTTGCCACTGCTCTTCTCATTCCACAACTCGAGTTGGGCAATGACTTGGTTAGTGAATGAGCAAGACATCACAAAACTAGGGTGTCCAGTTGCACATCCCAAGTTCATGAGACGACCCTCGGCCAAGACAATGATGCCACTGTTGGTGTCGGGGAAAACCCATCTGTCGGTTTGAGGCTTAATTGTGATCCTCTTGACACCAGGGTAGGTCTCGAGACCGAGCATGTCGATTTCATTGTCAAAGTGACCAATGTTGCAAACAATGGCATTGTTCTTCATCTTCCTCATGTGGTCAACCATGATGATGTCCTTGTTACCGGTTGTGGTGACGAAGATATCGACATCAGAAACAACGTCCTCAAGAGTAAGAACTTGGAGACCTTCCATGGTAGCTTGGAGAGCACAGATCGGGTCAATCTCGGTCACAATCACACGGGCACCAGCTTGTTTCAAGGCAGCAGCACAACCCTTTCCGACATCTCCATAACCAGCAACAAGGGCAACCTTTCCAGCAATCATAACATCAGTAGCCCTCATGAGACCATCGGGCAGTGAATGGCGGCATCCGTACAAGTTGTCGAACTGGGGAACAAATGGATCAACACAATTGTTAGTCTATGAGCTAAATAACAAGAATTACCTTGATATAAAGCTAATCAAGATCTACTATTTTATGCATCTCCAGCAACTAAGAAGAATGTCATACTTGATTCCTCGAACCAATATCGCTACCAAACCAATGGATTAGACTTCTATTAGCCAAACATGGAACTACAGTCAAATCTCTCTATAACAGCCTCATTTGTTCGAATTTTTTTTGGATGTTATAGCAAATTGTTGTTACAGAGAACATATATTATAACATAGCACGAAAATTGGTCCATACAAAATTGACTTTTATAGTGAATGACTATTAAATAACGATTGTATAGAGAGGCCTGACTATAAAAGTAAATCAAGTTTCCATTCTTCAGCAGCGTATAGTGGAAAATAGTACACTTTAAGAATTAAATATTAAAATCCAGAAGATTAATCATTCTTTTCCTCTAAGGAAACAACCGATACAAAAAGTCGATGAACTTTCTTAGGAAATGAAATAAGTATCATTTTTCTTCGTGTACCAAGATCAGGCATTTAAGAGACAATCTACTCTCTGTTCAACAGTAATGATCTAGTGAAATATGCATATATCACACAAATATCTCACCAAATCAAGTTAAAAAATTTCTAATCCGTGACTAAAAAACAAAAACAGAATTCTCTAATCGGAAAAGATGTCAATTTTTAGCTTTTAAAGTCCAGCAGTAAATAAAAGCATTTATTTCCTCCACTTACCAAAAACAGTAAAAGATTCATTTACAAAATTCAACTAACAGTTCACCCTATACTTAAACAATACAAATCAACCAACATTAAGTTCAAAGTATAGTTCCTCTGTATCAGATCCAAGCAATTATCAATCATTCATATCAGATCCAAATGATAGAACAATTCACACAACCAATCCACATAAATCTGGAATAGAAGAAACAAAATAAAGTACGAAAACATGTGTATACCTTGCTCTTGGTAACAGAGTCGTTAACGTTAATAGCGGGGAAAAGCAAAGTTCCATTAGCCTGCATCTGATAAAGTCTCTTAACACCAGTGGTAGTTTCCTCAGAAACACCAACGAGTCTTTCCTTCATCTTAGTATACTTTAAAGGATCAGTCTTTAAACTTTCCTTAATAATAGTAAGCACAAGCTGAAACTCAGCATTATCGGTAGAGTTAGGATCTGGGATTGTCCCATTCTTAGCAAACTCTTCTTCTGCCTTAACACCCTCATGAATCAAGAGTGTAGCATCACCACCATCATCGACGATCAAGTCGGGCCCACCTCCTGGACCCCAGTCAAGTGCCCTCTCAGTGCACCACCAGTACTCCTGCAAATTCATTAAAATTCATCACCAACTATAACAATAAAATCACAAAATCATTTTCTGTCACAAACTTGTCAAGTTAACTGAAATTTATATCGTATAACAATAAATTCACTAAACTATATCCGCCCAACTTTGAAAGTTGAGATCTAAAACAAGGCATACATATTTGTGTCGCTATAAATTATCTTATTAAGCAATTAGAAAAATTTAAAGTTAAGTTATTTCCAAAAATATAGAAAATATCATTCTTTTAACAATCTTATAACAATAAAGTCACTAAACTATATCCACAACGCTTTGAAAGTTGAGATCCTAACCAAGTTATAGATATTTGTCTGGCTACAAATCTCTCATTAAGCATATATCGGATCTAAATTTTTCTGAATACAGAAACAAGCTCTAGATATTTTTGTAGCTATAAATCTTTCTAAATATAGAAAGATATCATTTTGCTTGGAACAAAATTAAAAATAAAAAGTAACACGTGTATTAAACAAGCTATACATATTTGTGTGGTTATAAGCACATCACATAAGTTTAAAGTTAAACTATTTCAAAATATGGAAAGATTTCATTTTTAGAGAGATTTAAAAGGAAAGAATATCATATAAACGTTCAATATACCTGCAAAGTTTCACCCTTCCACGCGAACACGGCGGCGCTGTCACGTGCAATGGCAGCAGCGGCGTGATCTTGAGTGGAGAAGATGTTACAAGAACACCATCTAACTTCAGCACCCAAAGCAGTAAGGGTTTCAATCAAAACTGCAGTTTGAATGGTCATATGTAAAGATCCAGTAATCTTAGCACCTTTAAATGGCTGTGAAGGGCCAAATTCAGTACGACAAGCCATGAGACCAGGCATTTCAACTTCGGCCAGCTCGATTTCGAGCCGGCCGAAATCGGCCTGGGACATGTCCTTGACCTTGTACTCGCGGCCAGAGGTGGTTTTCTCGACTAATAGAGCCATGGGTCGAGCGAGTATGAGAGAAATTGGGTGGTTTGAGATGAGATTTGAGAGGCTTTTTTCTCTTCTTCTAAAGGGTTTTTAGAGAAGAAGAAGAGTGTTGCAAGGAGTAAAGGGCGGAGGTGAGTGGTATTAAATAGGTTCGATGGATGTAAATGGACGGTCAAGATTTGTTCAGATCTGAATATATTTTTTAGATCTGAAAATTTGATTGGATAAATTGTGGTTTGGTAGATCTGGAAATTTGGTTAAAAGTCTAAAAGGAATAGAGATTTAGGAGGTGGGCTAATGGTGGTCATTATTGTTTTATGAATCTAATTACTTGGTTTCTTTTGGGAGAATAAATAATATTTCCTTTCCAAAATTTAAAGCATTTTTTCATTATTAATCCAATCGCGAAACTTGTTTGACTCAAAAGTTGTTAAACACTTTTTAAGTAAATTAATCAAAAAAAAATGAAGGAGTAAACATAGCTAAACATAATTAATACTGGATCGAAGGACAGAATCAAAACATGGGAATATTGGACAGAAATAATATTTGTGGAGCTTTATTGATTATAAGAATTTACCATGCCTCTCCTTGGAGAGGTTCAGGGAATTACAATCATACTACCTTTTTAAGGGTAATCGAAAATGAAATCTCCTTCCTTTTCCGTGGGTCAATGATTCTTTTCATGGAGTTCTTGCCTCCCCTTTTTGGGCTATCTCGGTGATGGAGAAGAAGACCCCCTTTCAGATCTTTTATCTTGTATTTATAGTCGAGAACCCCTCATGGAGAGGCCTTGACCTCGTCGCTCGTATCGAGAGTAACAATGATCAGACGAAGTCGTGTTCGTTGGTTACTTCCGTAGGATGGTTGGGACGGGGTCATTGCCGTCGTGGTCGTGTGGTCAGATTCTGACCAATACAGTTAGTCCCTCGGTTCGCAGGGGTCGTGTCTTACCGACCTCGGCGGACGGGTCATGTGTGCGACGTAGTCGGGGGGAGTTGGATTCGCATTTTATTCCTTAGTCGCGTTATGAATTTTGAAACCACCTTGGGGCGTCCTTCTAGTACTCGTGTACCGTTATGATGGTTTCGAAACTGAAGCATCGGTTGATGAAAGAAACGTTACTTTGTACAAGCAGTCATAATGGCACACATTTCTGAGAAGCTGGATCGTTTCGCACCTGGTCAGGCTCTAGTGGCGACTGTTGGTTTTCGTGCCCTGGAGAATTTGCGTCTTATAAATTGGAGGAATCTGTCATTCATTTTCCATTTTTCATCTTTTATCTTCGAGAGAATTCCCAGGATATCTCCCTTTCTTGTTAATTTGAGCTCTTCTTTACTTCCTTGCTCGCAGTAATCTCCAATTTTCTTACTTCTTCCGCAAAGTTCCTTTCTCCTCTTTTTTGTGGGTTAAAGATGGCAAGAACTTCTTCTTGTGATAATCTCCCGACAGTAGAGGATCCCGCTCCGGTAGCCGGAGACACAGAACCGATGGAATGTGAAGATGTTCCTTTGGTGGAGGAAATTCTACCCCCCCCCCCCCCCCCCCCGGGAAGAGGGGCGCCGACGGCGGGAGGGAACCGGTAGATATCCCTCCCCTCAACGGGGAGGTAGGGATAGCGAATTTACGGGAGCGATGGGCATTCCCAACTATGTAGAGATAGTACCTGCAGGGAGGGACGACCGGGTCCAGATTGACCATCCCGGGTTCTGTACGTTCTATGCTTACCCCTTCCTCGTAGGGTACACGCTCCCGCTTCCCATGCTGGTGGTCGATTTTTGCCGATACTACGAGGTATGTCCCGCTCAGCTTTCCCTTTACCTATATAAGTTGTTCCTTATATTTATCAAGTACGCGGAGTTGGCCAGTCGGGAGGTTACTCCGGGGCATGTGCTCAGCCTGTTCGCTCCCTAGAAGACTCGCGGTACGATGATTCACGCGTGTCCTCGAGGATCATAAGGTTTGGTGGTTAGGATGGATGACAGGACCAACCGTCGCTTTTTTGACAACTTCTTCTATGTGCGGACCGAGCACCTACTGGCGGACCCAACTGGGTTCCCTGAGGTGTGGAATTTTGCCCGTAAGTCTTCGCCCCCAATTAGTGGAGTACTCGGTTTGCCTTTGTCCTTTGTCCTTTCTCCTTTCGTGTTGAATATATTGACCTACTTCATTGTTTTGCAGCCGAGAAGCTACCCCTGCCAACTTTGGAGGGGATTCGATAAGGGGTCGAGGCCATTCTCCCTCATACAGCAGGGATCCGCACGTGGTCGACCTTTCATGAAAGATTCGGGCGTAGGCCCCTGACAGGTGGGATAGCGCCTTTATTTTCTATCTATTTATTTTCATTTTGACCTTACCTCTTGACCGTCGTTTGTCATTGTTAGGGAGAGTTCATAGAGTCAGGGCCCCTCAATTGGCTATCTGTCGGCCGACTGTGTCTGCTCATCTCAATGCGATACCTGCGGCTCGACCTTCGTCGAGGGCAGCATCGGTAGAATCTGCGGCCTTGGCCACTTCGACCTGGGCTATATCTTAGGACGAGGTCCCATCTGGTACCACCCGCCCCCATAATGACTCACTGTCGACCGGGGAGGAAGAAGGGTCGTTGAAGAGACAAAGGGTGGGGTTTGAGACGGCTCCTCCGACAGTAATCAACTTGGATTCTCCCCCGGCGGACCCAGATGAGGGTGTTGTTACGGTATCTACCGCTGAGGTGGAGTGAGGGGTCGGAGTTGGTTCTACCAGTCAGAGCCAGGAAAGTTCTGCTGTTGTAGTGATCCAGTCAGGAGTTCCCGCTGTTGATGACATAGAACATCTTGTCGTAGCAGAGAATCGAACCCTTGGTGCTGCCGTCGTGACAGCGAGTGCGCCATCCTCGTCCTCGACGGGTCACGCCACACCATCGGCGGCGGAGAGGGGAAAGAGTGCAGCGTTCGATGGATATGAGTTCGAGTCTGACTTGGACCCTGATGATGTTCGGATTTTCGAAGAGGGCATTACTCGCTCGGTGGTTAACGCGGAGGGGTCAGCCCGTCTTGTCGAGATCCCCTCCGATGTGAACCTGTTGACGCAAGTAGGTAACTTGGTACCACAATTCAGCTTGTTGTGTTCGGAAGCTGAGAACGAGTCCATCCGGAATGTTTCCGATGTCGAAGTGATGGACAAAGTGGCTGTGATGGGCTTACGGGTACATTATATCCGACCTTGTTAGCCCAAGTTCAGGTGAAGTTTTGAAGAATGACAAATGAACTCAGTCATGGACCAGGTCCATCATGTGAGGCACAATGTTATCAACATATACATGTGAGATACACATGAAGGAGATAAGTCTCAATGATCAAGCAACAATATCTCCTGAACTGATCGAAAATGTTGCATATTGGATGAGGAGAGAAAGTCTCTTTATGAGAAGAGGACACAATCCAGATAAAGGACAGGGTTGGAGTTTGTGTTGTTCAATGACTCAATTTCGATGAAAGATCAACAATTGAGTCTCAATCAAACTCTAATTACTAACTCATTAAATAACAGTGATTGTTCTCTTTTACAAGCATTGCACAAACGCAGAAGTTAAACTAAATTGAGAGCAAAACAGCGAGGCAATTTTGCAAGCAATTTATGCGAGATTTAAGTGTTCATTCCTGAAGCTACTTGGACAAGATAGAAGAACCAATTCCATTGTGTCTTTCTTTTATTCTAGTTCAATTGTAGTTGATGATTTAAACTTGTACCTTTCAGCTTTCATAGAAGCAATTGTATTAGGTACTTTAAGTATTCAAGTTAGAGTTAACTTGAAGTTGTCGCAGCAGCTGAGGCTGTGTGCCACAACGGGATTAGAGTTTAATCCTTAGGTTTACAAGAGTTTTGTAAATGCTGTTTTGGCTCAGTGATTTTAGTGAAAGTTTGGAAAAATCCTACTGAGTAGTAGGTCTTGGTTTTTTCACCTTTTGAGCCAGGTGTTTTCCACGTAAAAATCTTTGTGTTCTTTATTTTATGCATCTTTAATTCCGCAAACAGTAGTAANGAACCATATAAATCACCCCCCTCTTGTGTGGTATTGATGTTTAGAACATCAATTTGTATCAGAGCAGGTTATCCTTGAAGAGGCTAACACCTTAGGAAAAGATCAACATGAGTGCACCACCTGGGAATTAGGAAGGGCAATCCACCGCCAGGTCTCCACTTTTCAATGGACAGTACTATTCTTGGTGGAAGAATAGGATGAGGGATCACATCATAAGAGAAGACTATGAACTCTGGGACATAGTCACTGATGGTCCTTTAGCAACTACAAAGAAGAATGAGGAAGGAGTGGAAGTGCCAAAGACAAGGGCTGACTGCACTGCTGAAGACCTGAAAAGGTGGAAGAAAAATGCTAAGGCCAAGAAATGGCTTGTGTGTGGATTAGGTCCATATGAGAATAGTAGGATCCAAAGCTGTACTACTGCTAAAGAAATTTGGGACACTTTGCAAGTGTCTCATGAAGGAACACCTCAAGCGAAAAGATCCAGAGGAACATTGACGTATTCTCAATATGAGAATTTTACTATGAAGGAAGGAGAAACTATCCAAGAGATGTATACTAGGTTCACTACCCTAACAAATGAACTTAAGTCTCTTGGAAGGATTATTCTTGAAGAAGACACGGTTGAGAAAATTCTGACAAGGGTTCTGCCAGTCACACGGGAAAGCAAAATCACTGCCATTCAGGAATCCAAGAATATTGCTACTCTCAGACTGGATGAACTGATTGGAAATCTTACTGCTTATGAAATGAGAAGGAAAACCATGAAGATAGATACACCCAAGAAGGAGAGAAACTTAGCTCGTAAAATTGCTAAAGGTTCAGATCTGGAAGATGATGAGATGGCTATGATCACTAGAGATTTCAAAAAGTACTTGATGAAAGGAAAGGGTTCTTCAAGAGGTACAACCTTCAACAAGTCAAGAGCTCCTGAGAAATAGACCAATGAGGGTTGCTACAAGTGTGGTAAGAATGATCACATGATCAAGAACTGCCCTCAATAGGAAATTGAGTGGAAGAAAGAAAGGGCTGAACGAAGGAAAAGGAAGAAGGAACATGTTTAACCAAAAAGGAACAAAGGTTCAACCAATGCTATGGTTGCTTCTTGGGGAGAAACCTCAGATGAAGACTCAGAAGATGAAGCTGAAGAAGAGAAAGCACTGATAGCCATCGGAGAATCAGATGATGAACAAGAGGTAAGTATTCTTCATCTCAAAGACAAGGTTAAATTTTTGTCTAAAGAAAGATTATCCGAGTTGTTAATAGACTTCATTGATGAGTCTGCAATAATCAACAATGAAAAGGAAGATCTGTCTAGGGAATGTGTGATCCTAAAAGCAAAATGCAAAAGTCTAGAGTCTAGGGCTAATGAAAGTGATTGCAAAAATACTGAGTTGAAGAACCAGGTTCTTGAACTTGATACTAGTGTCCTAGAACTCAGGTCTGAAAATCTAAAACTGAAACTAGGAATAGGAAAGAAGAAGGTTGATCTCACTTATTTCACTCTAGAGGAAAACTTAGGAAAAATAAAGGATGAATTGATTAAGGTCCTAAGAGAAGATCTAGGAAAGGTAAAACATGAACTAGACAGAACTTGCAAATAGAACAAGGCTTCTGATGCACTTTCTTGGATGCAAGAGCACCACAACAACAATAAAAGAGGACTTGGCTATGAGGCTCAAGCACCAAAATGGGACCCTAAAAGCAAGTACCTCACACTTTCTGAGAATAAGATCTGCACCCATTGTGGCAAGACTGGTCATTACAAAAATAAATGTAATGCAAAAGAAAAGGCCAGTCAAAAGAACAAAAATTTGTTCAAGAAAAGAACAATCTACCTGGGTGGGCTAGAAGAAATCTAATTTATACCTTTGCCCATAGAAAGGGACCCAAACTAGTTTGGGTTCCTAAGACTAACCCCTGATTTCATTTTGCAGGTCCAAGTAAAAGGAAGTAGGCAAATATGGTATATGGATAGTGGTTGCTCAAAACATATGACTGGGAGCAAGGACCAGTTCCTTTCACTTGAGGACTTAAAAGGAGGTAATGTCTCCTTTGGTAATGAAAAGAAAAGGTGAGATTATTGGGGTTGGAAAGTTAGATAAGACAGACTCTCACTCCATTGAGAATGTCCACTTGATAGATGGCGTGAAATATAGCTTGATCAGTGTGTCACAACTGTGTGACAGAGGTAACCTTGTAGCATTCATCTCTAATAAATGCTTTGGGATTAACCTTACCACTGATAAGATTGTTTTGTAGGGAAAAAGAATTAACAATATTTACATTGTAGATTTGTCCACTCTATCAGAAAATGAACTCTCTTGCCTAAGTGTGTTGGTTAATGATCCCCTCCCGTGGCACAAAAGACTTGGTCATGCCAGTCTGAATCAGCTAAACAAATTAGTCTCCAAGGACTTGGTGATAGGGTTACCCAACATCAAGTTCAAGGAAGACAAAGTTTGTGAGGCACGTGCAAGGGGGAAGCAGGTAAGATCATCCTTCAAAACCAAGAAAATGGTAAGCACGTCCAAGTCATTGGAACTAGTTCATATGGATCTGTGTGGTCCAATGAGAACAATGAGCACAGGTGGAAAGAAATATATAATGGTACTTGTTGATGATTATTCTACATTTACCTGGGTACTATTTCTAACATCTAAAGATGAAGCATTTGATATGTTTACTATTTTTGTTAGAAAAACTCAGAAACATTTAGGAAATAAACTTGCATCCATTAGATCTGATCATAGAACTGAATTTGAAAAATGCAAAGTTTGCTGAATACCGTGATGAAAATGGTATAGATCATAACTTCTCTGCCCCTAGGACTCCTCAGCAAATTGGAGTAGTTGAAAGAAAGAACAGGACCCTTGAGGACATGGCTCGGACCATGCTGCTTTCTAGTAAACTACCTCACAGTTTCTGGGCAGAGGCTGTAAACACTGCATGTTACATAAGCAATAGATGCATGACTAGACCTCTTGTAGAGAAGACTCCCTTTGAGTTACTTAAAGGGAGAAAACCAAATATATCTCATCTTAGGGCATTTGGTTGTAAGTGCTATGTGCACAATAATGGAAAAGACTACCTAGGTAAGTTTGATCACAGAAGTGATGAAGGAGTATTCTTGGGATACTATTCACATAACAAAGCATATAAAGTGTTTAACAAAAGAACTTTGTGTATAGAAGAAAATGTGCATGTAGTATTTGATGAAACTAACATTCTTTCTAAGAGACAGGAACATGAAGATGAAGCCATTGGATTGGTAAAGGACTTGACTGAAGCATCAGCTCAGGTCAAAGTGGCATCAACAGAAGGAACAGATAATGGAACAGGTTCTTCCATACAGGGCAATCTGATAGGGGGAACTAACTAAAGAGGAATTGAAATAAATCCCTTAAAGGAACCTGTTCATGACATGTTCCTCAGCAGCAGAACATGGGAGAAATATCTAGCAGAAATCAGATGGTTGTGAAACCTCACAAATATCAAAGTTCTCATCCCCTTAAGAACATTATCACTGATCCAACATCTGGAGTCAAAACCAGATCACAATTAAAGAATTTATGTATTTTTGATGCCTTCTTGTCAGTGATTGAACCTAAAAATATTGGTGAGGCTTTGCAAGATGCAGATTGGGTGATTGCTATGCAGGATGAACTCAACCAGTTCGAAAGAAGTCAAGTTTGGCATCTAGTTCCAAGACCCAAGGACAGATCAGTCATTGGTACAAAATGGGTTTTCAGAAACAAACTTGATGAAGATGGAACAGTTACAAGAAACAAAGCAAGGCTGGTAGTTCAAGGTTACAGCCAAGAGGGGGCATAGACTATGATGAAACTTTTGCTCCAGTTGCAAGACTAGAGGCAATTAAACTCCTCATATCATTGGCAGCACACATGGAATTCACTCTTCATCAAATGGATGTCAAAAGTGCCTTCCTGAATGGGTACCTGAAAGAAGAAGTTTTTGTAAAACAACCTCCAGGGTTTGAGAGCAAGGAATGTCCTGAGCATGTGTACAAGTTAGACAAGTCTCTCTATGGGCTCAAGCAAGCATCAAGGGCATGGTATGAAAGATTGTCCAAATTCCTGCTGGAACATGGTTACAAAAGAGGTAAAATTGATAGTACCTTATTCTTAAGGGAAAAAAGGTAAGGATCTATTTGTTGTACAAATATATGTCGATGACATAATCTTTGGGGCCACCACTGATAAGTTAAGTAAGGACTTTGCAAAATTAATGGGGAGTGAGTTTGAAATGAGCATGATGGGTGAGATTAACTTCTTCTTAGGCTTACAAATAAAAAAAAAAGTCCTAGTGGAACCATGATCGATCAGCAGAAGTATGCAAAGGAGCTAATAAAAAGTTTAAAATGGAAGAATCCAAAGAAATAGACACATCCATTGCAACTGCTACTAAATTAGATGTTGATGAACCCGATTCATCAGTTGATCAAAAGTTGTATAGGGGCATGATTGGTTCACTTCTGTATCTTATTGCTAGCAGACCTAACATTGTTTTCAGTGTAGGGCTTTGTGCTCGCTTTCAGGCAAATCCTAAAGAGTCTCACCTAACTGCTGTCAAAAGGATACTAAGATACTTGAAAGGCACTACTGATTTGTGTTTGTGGTATCCCAAAGGTAGCAATTTTAACCTAGTTGGATATGCTGATGCTGATTATGCGGATTTTCTAGTGGATAGGAAGAGCACCTCAGGTATGACACACTTCCTTGGTTCATGTCTTGTGTCATGGGCTACTAAAAAGCAAAATTCAGTGGCCCTATCTACTGTTGAAGCTGAGTATGTTGTTGCTGCTTCTTATTGTGCTCAATTGCTATGGATCAAACAACAGTTGGTAGATTTTAGAATTGAAGTGAGATGTATTCCAATATTTTGGGATAACACTAGTGCTATAAGTATGACAAAGAATCTTGTTCATCATAAGAGGACTAAGCACATAGATGTTAGACACCACTTCATAAGAGATAACTATGAGCAAGGATTGATTTCAATAGAATTCTGTGCCACTGATAAACAAATAGCTGACATTTTCACTAAAGCACTGAGTAGAGAAAACTTTGAGAGGAACGATTTGGAATTAGGGATGATTAAGATCACCTAATAGGTCCAGTTCAGAATGCACAATGAAAAAAAATTGAAAAAAAATGAAATTTGTTTTTGGTTAGGAGTTCTAACTTTGTGTAAATATCTAGATCAATTCTTACTTAGTTTCATACTTTAATTAGTATACTCCTGTGACATGTGTATATATGACTCACTGATCTCTTACAAAGTTTTTCTATTATGGCATTTGAGGCATGGTCAAGAAAGTTCTATATGAAGAACCTGGTTCATCAGTATATATTCATATGAAAGCTCAGGTATGTTTTCTATACTCTGCACAATTAGAAAGATTAATTATTCAATCATGAGCAGAAGTGCTACATTCGTCAAATTCCCAGAAATTCTATCCGTTGAGCATTGAACCAGTTTCGTTCCCCTAGAACTCTAAAAACCGGGATTTTTGCCTAAAAACTAGCGAAGCCTAAAAATTTTAAGAGACTGGAATTACATCTTGATTAGACCTCTAATTGACCCCTGAAAAGGATGTCGTTACTACACTTATGACAAGTTGCCTTTAAATACACTCCACACCTTTTCTTCATAAGTTCATAACCGTCAAATTACTTCCCCAGTTCTGATCGCTCTTCTTCTCCAAAAAATTCCCAAATTTTCTCAAAGAAACAATCAACCATGTCTAACCCCCAAGATAATCCTGGCACTCCCCCACCAGCATCCCCCTCTAATACATCCTCATCTACTCCTCCTAGTGAATCCCCAAAACCTAGGTTTCGTAGGCAGAAAATGTTGGCTAGAAAAACTGTAGCATCTGGAGCCCTGAGAAAAGTTCTAAATGAGAGATTGAAGGCTAGCCAAAAGAAAGAAATCCCTACTCATCAATCTGACTCCAACTCTAAGTCTGAAGCTTTTATTTCTGCCAGCAAAGGTGAAGAACATGGGTCTTCTGACACTGAGAAAATTCAAGAAACCCCTAGTGAGGTAAGTTTTTGTTTGGCATTTTCTTATGTGGTTGAAAGCACTAAAAATAGGTTTGTTCTAGTTGGTCCTATTAAAGATGCAAGGGTGGCTGAATCAAGTAGGAGTGGAGATAAAAAGAAAGAAAAAGAGAGAGAGGGAGAAAGTGGTGATGAGAGGGGAAATGGGAAGGAAAAGGTTCTCGCTATCTGTGGAAGTATTGAAGAAGGTGGCATCAAGTCAGGGGAAGTGGTTCTGGGGAGGCGGTTGAAGGGCTTGTTCATCTAAGCAAGCAACAAGAAGAACATGTTTCATCAGCTGAGGAAACCCTGGCTAACCTTCTGAAAAGGGTTGGGGCGAGCTATGATCAAAAGAAGCGCAAAGCTTCTTCACAAAAGGCTCCAACGGCTTCTAAGCCAATCAAGAAAAGCAAAACTTCATCCTCAAAACCTACTGTCCCTTCAGTGCCTAAGGGAAGAGCTACTAGAAGCTGGGTCAAACAAAGCGAAGCAGAGTTACAGAAAGCTCGGGAAGAAAGCAGGAAGAAGAAGAAGGAAAAGGAAAAGGGAAAAGCCAAGGTTGTAGAAAGCACACCGGTAGCATAAGAAGAGGAGGAGATGGCACTGGTCCATCAAGAAAGGGGAACAACTGAAGAGGTTCCTACACCCAAGCCTAAGAAGTCCAAGACTTCTTCTAAGAAGTATTCCTATGTACCTGTACCTGCTGAAACCCTTTAGCCAAAAGAACAAGATCTGCAATGAAAGGCAAGCAGGTGAAAATTACTGAGGAATATGAAGAATGGTGTGGTGAAGAAGAAGAGGAGGAATCTGAGAAAGAACAAGACATGTTTGCCATCTTTGGTAGAAGGAAAATTGTAAAAGGCAGGTTGCTGAGAGACCTGGATGAACCAGGAATGAGGAGGTTGGTGGATGCTCTTACTGCACAAGGGTGGAAGGACATGGTCCTTGAAATGGATGGAAGGCTAGCTAGGAAGGAACTAATTGAGTTTATGGCCAATGCCACTGTGAAGAATGGGGTAGTCACCAGTCTAGTGAAAGGAGTAAGAGTGGAGTTTGATGCTTTCAAACTGGGTGAGATTCTGGACATACCTAGTGAAGGGTATGATGATTATACAAGGCAAAGGTGGCCATGTATGGATTCTCTCCCCACTCCTTTACAAAATCACCAGAAATTTCTATGATGCTAAAGCTGCTGAAGATGTGCCTGAAGCCAGGTTTATGCAGAAAAGTGAGATGAGGCCTGAGCACAAGGTCTTGTTTGAGTTTGTCAACAAGTGCCTACTGCCCAGACAAGAGAGAAGGCACACTGCCAACTACATGGACATGGTTCTTATGGAGTGTCTTGTGAGAGGAATGCAGATCAATTGGCCTGCTTTTATTGTCAAATTATTAGACAGGGTCATAAATGGCTCCAACACTCATGCCACTCCATATGGGTTCATATTGACTACTGTTCTGGACAGGCTGAATGTGCCTTTGAAGAAATAGGAGATGGCATCAAACAAGGAACACTTTGGCGTCAAGACTCTTCTAGCTTGTGACTATCCAGTCAATGCCACCCTAGTTGAACCTGGTTCATCTCTGAAGACACCCATCAATAGCAAGGTTAGGGCTTTGGTTCAAGAATGTGGGACTAAGGATGCTGAAATTGCTAGGCTCTAGGCTCGTGTAGCTGAATTGGAAACTGAAAGAGATGGCCTTAGAGCTGAGCTAGCAAAAGAAAAGGAGAAGAGTGATGGAATGCTTCAGAATATGCTCAACCTTCTCCAATATCAACCCTCTAGTTCCTCCAAGCCTTAGGTCTTTCAGTTCTTGTCTTCTACCCCCAGTGACCCAGATTAGGGACTTTTTCTGTTTTTTTTGCTCATGGTTTGGAAAGTTTTTATTTCTTTTTGTGGTTTGTTTGTGGAAACATATCCTTATCAATGACAACTATTTGTTCTCTTGTTCTATGAAGATTCTGATCTTAATAGTTTGATTATGTTTGTTGATTATTTATAAATTAAACCATGTTTTCACTTGCAGTTGCCCAGTGGCCATGAGTAACTATTAAAATTTGGGATTCACACTATGTATGTAACTTTTTGATAATGCCAAAAGGGAGAAGATATATTGTGATATTGTGCTTTACTCTTTATTCTGAATAATGTAATATTTATAACCTAATTAAACCTGGTCCTTGATGATAAGTTATAATTCCAAGTGAAGTGGTAATGGTTAGGCTGAGTTCTTACAGGTTCCTTGATCAATAAAAGCACAAAGTTTGTCATCATCAAAAAGGGGGAATTTGTTGGCCCAAGTTCAGGTGAAGTTTTGAAAAATGACAAATGAACTCAGTCATGGACCAGGTCCATCATGTGAGGCACAGTGTTATCAACCTATACATGCGAGATACACGTGAAGGAGATAAGTCTCAGTGATCAAGCAGCAATATCTCCTGAACTGATCGAAAAAGGTTGCATATTGGATGAGGAGAGAAAGTCTCCTTATGAGAAGAGGACACAATCCGGATAAAGGATAGGGTTGGAGTTTGTGTTCTTCAAGGACTCAATTTTGATGGAAGATCAACAATTGAGTCTCAAGCAAACTCTAATTACTAACTCATTAAATAACAGTGATTGTTCTCTTTTACAGGTATCACACAAACGCAGAAGTTAAACTAAATTGAGAGCAAAAGAGCGAGGCAATTTTGCAAGCAATTTACGTGAGATTTAAGTGTGCATTCCTGAAGCTACTTGGACAAGATAGAAGAACGAATTCCATTATGTCTTTCTTTTATTCTAGTTCAATTGTAGTAGGTGATTTAAACTTGTACCTTTCAGCTTTCAGAGAAGCAATTGTATTAGGTACTTTGAGTATTCAAGTTAGAGTTAACTTGAAGTTATCGCAGCAGTTGAGGCTGTGTGCCACAACGGGATTATAATTTAATCCTTAGGTTTACAAGAGTTTTGTAAATGTTATTTTGGCTCAGTGATTTTAGTGGAAGTTTGGGGAAATCCTACTGAGTAGTAGGTCGTGGTTTTTTCACCTTTTGAGCCAGGTGTTTTCCACGTAAAAATCTCTGTGTTCTTTATTTTATGTATCTTTAATTCCGCAAATAGTAGTAGTAAGTACACCTAGAAGAACCAGGTTCTTCTAGAGTAAAAATTGGGTACCACACAAATCACCCCCCTCCTATGTGGTATTGATGTTTAAAACATCAGACCTCAATTTGCTTCTCTTATGTCGCAGAACGAGCGTTAGTTTAACTGCTTTCTTGTTTTGCAGACGTACATGTTGGAGGTGGAGAGCATCTGCAGGGCAAATGTCCGGTCGAGGATCTTTTTGCAGATGCTAGAAAAGTATCATCGCTATTGCGATAGATGCCGTGAGTTGCACGAATGGTTGAGGATTGATACTCGCAACCGAGCTTTGGGCGAGAAGTTAGAGAAGAGGGACCAGGAGCTAATGCAGGCACTCGGCAGCAAGAGTGAGCTTGAAGAGCAAATCCACCTCAAGGACAAAGAGCTCGAAGTGGGCAAAGGGGTCGCTGCGGAATGCAAGCACCTGCAGGGCAAGTTAAGGGCGATGCAGTCGGATATAGAGCAGAGTTGGGCCAGAGTTGTGGAGTTGAACGCCGAATGGAAAGGGAAGTTGACTACACTAGAGAGTTAGGTTGCCGCTTTAAAACATATGGAGAGGGTGGCGTTAGATGCTTTGGCGAGGGCAGCAACCTTAGAGGAAGTCGTTCGTGTGCATGAGTCCGAGCGGGAGTCGGAGAGGGCTACTGCGGCCCTTAGGGAGGCTAGGCTCGAGGAGCGGATTAGCACAATTGATAAGGTGGATTTAGCTTTATCAGATCGAGTTGCGGCCTTAGAGGAGGAAAATCAGCGGTTGAGGGCCCAGGATGGACCGTCCCATGCTACTGTTCCCCACCAGGTTCATGAGCTCTGGGTCTATGCCGAAGCTCAGCGTGACATTTTCAAGAACTTTTGGGAAGCGGGCACAGTGACTGAGGCGGCTTTCGAGGAAGCGCACCAAAAAGCCTATGAGGCTCGTGCCAACGGTGGATATGACGTGGCGAAGCCCGAAGCTGATGGGGGTGCCAGTGGTGACGATGATGGGACTTATGGAGATGATTATGGCAATGGTGGCGTTGGCGGCGAGTGGGGAAAAAATTATGCTTTATATATTTTTTTTACTTCGTACGCCGGGTGGCATTTGTTTGTTTCTTGTTGTTGCTTTCTCCCCCCCCCCCTTTTTAGTTGACTGGCCTGGACCAGATGTAAGCGGCGGTAGTCTTCTTTTCTGACTTCATGAATAAAGTAATCGTCATCACTACTTGCTTTGCATTCCAGTTCACTGTTGATTTATGATCTTGCCGCGAGGTGGGAGCTTGTCAACGAGTCCTGGTTCTTTTGTGATGAAGGCTTCGGGTCTTGTGGATTTCATTACGAACTAAACGAGAAGATAGCTCGTTCAGGATTGAGCGAGGTCGAACTTAACAAAATTTAATGGCGAAGGTACTTAGCCTGAGTCTTAGTTCGAGCGAGATCGAACTTATCAAACGTTGATGGCGAAAGCAGCCTGAGTCCCAGTTCGAGCAAGGTCGAACTTATCATACATCAACGGCAAAGGCATTTAGCCTGATTCCCAGTTCGAACGAGGTCGAACTTATCAAACTTCGATGGTGAAGGCACTTAGCCTGAGTCCTAGTTCGAGCGAGGCCGAACTGTCAAACTTTGATGACGAAGGCACTTAGCCTGAGTCCCAGTTCGAGCAAGGTCGAACTATTAAACTTTGATGGAGAAGGCACTTAGCCTGAGTTCCAGTTCGAGCGAGGTCGAACTGTCAAGATTTGATGGCGAAGGTACTTAGCCTGAGTCCAGTTCGAGCGAGGTCGAACTATCAAACTTTGATGGCGAAGGCACTTAGCCTGAGTCCTAGTTCGAGCGAGGTCGAACTTTCAAATGTTGATGGCGAAGGCACTTGGCCTGAGTCCCAGTTCAAGCGAGGTCGAACTATCAAACTTTGATGGCGAAGACACTTAGCCTGAGTCCCAGTCGGAGTGAGGTCGTACTGTCAAACTTTGATGGCGAAGGCACTTAGCCGAGTCTCAGCTCGAGCGAGGTCGAACTGTCAAACTCTGATAGCGAAGGCACATAGCCTGAGTCCCAGTCCGAGTGAGGTCGAACTGTCAAACTTTGATGGCGAAGGCACTTAGCCTGAGTCCCAGTTTGAGTGAGGTCGAAGTGTCAAACTTTGATGGCGAAGGCACTTAGCCTGAGTCCCAGTTCGAGCGAGGTCGAACTGTCAAACTTTGATGGCGAAACCACTTGGCCTGAGTCCCAGTTCGAGTGAGGTCGAACTCTCAAACTTTGATGGCGAAGGCATTTAGCCTGAGTCCCAGTCCGAGCGAGGTCGAACTGTCAAACTTTGATGGCGAACGCACTTAGCCTGAGTCCCAGTTCGAGCGAGGTTGAACTATCTGTAGACGTGTGATTTTTGACCCTCCCCAAGATTTTTTATATTTTAGCATGTAAATATTTAATTTAGGCCTAATATAGCTATTTCAACTATTTTTGACTTCTTTACTTTATTTTTGTCATAAAAATAAAAATTGCAAAAATGGGCGCATATTACTCTATTTTAATCATGTATTAGATTTTTTTAGAAGGATATGTTCCTTTGAACCTATTCTTATTTTGATATAATCTTTAAAAAATACAAAAGTAGTACCTTATTTTTTATCTTTATATAATTTCTAAAATACAAAAAATATAGTTTCATTAATATTTTTGTAGTCATTTTAAACTTGAAAAAATACCCAAAAATAGTTTTGTTTTAATTGTCAGTCTCATTTTAATAGTTATTTTGCTTACGTATGATTAATTAAATAAGATCGTGTTTTTATTCTCGGTTGCGGGGAAAGAATAATATTTGGGTTCAAACGACCCATTTTAGGCCCAATTTTCGGACCTAGCCCAATACCCATACCCAAGCCCACTACCCTAAAACCCTAAACTAACCTAATACTATAAATACTACCCTAATCTTCTTCATCCGACAAAAAAGGGGGAGGAGGAGATACATATTTTTGAACACATAGGGAGGGAATACACACGCACACAAGGGGGATATACACTGTTTGCTTCTTCTTCATGAGGAAGTAGTACCAAAACACAAAAAAACCCCTAGAAAACCCTAAGAGCCCACTGCCTTCCGTGGTCCCTCACCAGCCATCCCGTCCAGCTCCAGCCACTCCTTCATCTTCTTCTTCGTCGAAACCTGCCGGAAAAACCAGTTTTCTGCCGCCAAACAACCCCCATCGGCTTTGCTTCTTCAACCTACAGAAACGACCAGCCCCCTCCACCATCGTTAACCACCCAAACGACCAGCCCCCTCCACCGTCGTTAACTATCCAAACGACCAGCCCCCTCCACCGTTACTGACCGACGACCAGCCATGAACGACCAGCCATGAACGACCATCCACTGCTGTTGCTTCGTCTCCCTCACGTCTTCTTCGAACCAGCAGCAACCCAGTAACAACCAACACTAGCTACATCTAGACCACCCTCCTGTATTTCTCCAAACGACTATACACGCATAGTCACACGCCGGAGGTATCGAGGTTCCGTCCGTTGGCTTTGTGGTTCAAGTTTTTATTTTCGACTGAAGTTTTCCAGTCCTAAGCTCTTCGGATTCAAGCGTTATTTGCTCTCAAGAGGTTCAGCTAGAGCTTTGTTCGTTGGTTGTTAGTTCCGTTCGAGGTCCTATTCGGCGAATCTAATTAAAGGTCTGTTTTCTGCTGTTAAAGTTGGATCATTGTTTTGCATTTCATATTGTACTAATTTGTGTCAAGTTTGAATGAAATATGTATGTGTTGTTTGGATCAGTTGATTTTATGAATCTTGATGATGTAGGCTATGTGATAGTTGATTTTCTTTGTTTTGCATGATCAAAGTTTGATGAAATGCCTCATTAATCATGTTAGTTGTTATATTGATATGCTAGTTAGCCTTCATGTCTACCTGATATTTGTGTCACTATTTTTAAACTTTCTTGATGAAAATTATGGCTCAACTTGTGCTATTGTGCTGGTTAATTAGGAAAAGAATATGGGTTTAAGGTTGTTTTAAATGTGAATGTGAAAACATATTGTAAGTTTCAGTTTTACAGAAATGTTTATTTTTGTGCATATATTTGTGTTTAATAATTGTACAATTTAACATCTAGTGAATTGTTGCAACATGTGTGCTCATGTATATTGTGTACTCTCATTGTAATAAGCATGTGAACGTTGAGTTAAAACTCATGACTACTAATGTTAAGTCTTATTTTTCATTTGAATTAATAGAAGTTGGGTCTAATGGTGGCATAATTGTCATAGCTATGGGTACGGTCCACGTGACGTAGTTGTGACGCTTAATCACTAAAATTCGGGAGGTGCATTTCATGTAACCCGATTATAACGATTCTGGATAATCTCGGTGAATAAATTAGGATTTCTTTTTTTTAGAGACAAAATAACGAAGAGAATTATTGTTGCTTTTAGGTTTGCCCTTTTAGAAACACATGAGATGAGCCTCGCCGATTGAAACACATAAATTGTGGGGCCCTCATAAATGTATATATTAAAAATACTTAGACTTCGGGATCGGCCGTTTAGCGAATTGCACGGCCTTACCCAAAATAATAAGGCGTTAGTCTCTTTAGGCGCGTGTTAATAATCTTACTTTCTTAAACTCGGGTGCACATTTATGTGACCCAAATCCAAATCTCAACGGAGTCGAAATATGTCAACAACCACGGGAACATTGATGTGAAGTGGTTCGAGACGTATTTTCACGTTTGCAATTCTCGTTAAGAATAATAATAGAAGCGGTTCAAAGTTAAAAGCACATCGGTAAAACATGTATTAAAAATTAGATAATTTAGCCAAATATAAAAGTTAAGCGACCGTGCTAGGACCACGGAACTCGGGAATGCCTAACACCTTCTCCCGGGTTAACAGAATTCCTTATCCGAATTTCTGGTTCGTAGACTGTAATACAGAGTCAATTTTCTCCTCGATTCTGGATTCAAGCCAGTGACTTGGGACACCATAAATCTCTCAAGTGGCGACTCCAACTCTTAATAATAAATCCCGTGTCGATTGTCCTTTAATTGGAAAAACTCCCTTTATTACGCCCTTCGTGGGGTGTGGTAGGTGAAAAAGGAGGTGTGACACTATCAAACTTTGATGGCGAAGGCACTTAACCTGAGTCCCAATCCGATCGAAGTCGAACTGTTAAACTTAGATGGCGAAGGCATTTAGCATGAGTCCCAGTTCGAGCGACGTCGAACTGTCAAACTGTGATGGCGAAGGCACTTGGCATGAGTCCCAGTTCGAGCGAGGTTGAACTGTCAAACTTTGGTGGCAAAGGCACTTAGCCGAGTCCTAGTTCAAGCAAGGTCGAACTGTCAAACATTGATGGCGAAGGCACTTAGCCAGAGTCCTAGTCCGAGCGAGGTGGATTTGTCAAACTTTGATGACGAAGGAACTTAGCCTGAGTCCCAGTCCAAGCGAGGTCGAACTGTCAAACTTTGATGGCGAATGCATTTAGCCTGAGTCCCAGTCCGAGCGAGTTTGAACTATCAAACTTTGATGGCGAAGGCACTTAGCTTGAGTCCCAGTTCGAGCGAGGTCGAACTGTCAAACTTTGATGGCGAAGGCACTTGGCCTAAGTCCCAGTTCGAGCGAGGTCGAACTTATCAAACTTCGACGGTGAAGGCATTTAGCCTGAGTCCCAGTTCGAGTAAGGTCGAACTTATCAACCTTTGATGGTGAAGGTGCTTAGCCTTAGTCCCAGTTCCAGCAAGGTCGAACTGTCAAAATTTGATGGCGAATGCACTTAGCCTTAGTCCCAGTTCGAGCGAGGTCGAGCTGTCAAACTTTGATGGTGAAGGCACTTAGCCTGTGTCCCAGTTCGAGCGAGGTCGAACTATCAAACCTTGATGGAGAAGGCACTTAGCCTAAGTCCCAGTTCGAGCGAGGTCGAATTGTCAAGCTTTGATGGCGAAGGCACTTAGCCTAAGTCCCAGTTCGAGTGACGTCAAACTATATAACTTTGATGGCGAAGGCACTTGGCCTGAGTCCCAGTTCGAGCGAGGGCGAACTGTCAAACTTTGATGGCAAAGGCACTTGGCCTGAGTCCTAATTCGAGCGAGGTCGAACTATCATACTTTGATGGCGAAGGCATTTAGCCTGAGTCCTAGTCCGAGCGAGGTCGTACTGTCAAACTTTGATGATGAATGCACTTAGCCGAGTCCCAGTTCGAGTGAGGTAGAACTATCAAACTTTGATGGTAAAGGGACTTATCTTGAGTCCCAGTCCGAGCAAGGTCGAACTGTCAAACTTTGATGGCGAAGGCACTTAGCCTGAGTCCTAGTTCAAGCGAGGTCAAACTGTCAAACATTGATGGCGAAGGCACTGAGCCTAAGTCCCAGTTCGAGCGAGGTCGAACTATCAAACTTTGATTGCGAAGGCATTTAGCCTAAGTCCCAGTTCAAGCGAGGACGAACTATCAAACTTTGATGGCGAAGGCACTTAGCCTGAGTCCTAGTCCGAGAGAGGTGGATTTGTCAAACTTTGATGGGGAAGGCACTTAGCCTCAGTCCCAGTTCGAGTGAGGTTGAACTATCAAACTTTGATGGCGAAGGCACTTAGCCTGAGTCCCAGTTCGAGCGAGGTCGAGCTATCAAACTTTGATGGCGAAGGCACTTAGCCTGTGTCCCAGTTCGAGCGAGGTCGAACTGTCAAACTTTGATGGAGAAGGCATTTAGCCTGAGTCCAAGTTCGAGCGAGGTCGAACTGTCAAGCTTTGATGGCGAAGGCACTTAGCATGAGTCCCAGTCCGAGCGAGGTTGAACTGTCAAACTTTGATGGCGAAGGCACTTAGCCTGAGTCCTAGTCCGAGCGAGGTGGATTTGACAAACTTTGATGGAGAAGGCACTTAGCCAGAGTCCCAGTTCGAGCGGGGTCGAACTGTCAAGATTTGATGGCGAAGGCACTTAGCCTGAGTCCAGTTCGAGTGAGGTCCACCTATCAAACTTTGATGGCGAAGGCACTTAGCATGAGTCCTAGTTCGAGCGAGGACGAACTGTCAAACTTTGATGGCGAAGGCACTTGGCCTGATTCACAGTTCGAGCGAGGTCGAACTATCAAACTTTGATGGCGAAGGCACTTAGCCTGTGTCCCAGTCCGAGCAAGGTCGTACTGTCAAACTTTGATGGCGAAGGCACTTAGCCGAGTCCCAGTTCGAGCGAGGTCGAGCAGTCAAACTATGATGGCGAAGGAACTTAGCCTGTGTCCCAGTTCGAGCGAGGTCGAACTATCAAACTTTGATGGAGAAGGCACTTAGCCTGAGTCCAAGTTCGAGAGAGGTCGAACTGTCAAGCTTTGATGGCGAAGGCACTTAGCCTGAGTCCCAGTTCGAGCGACGTCGAACTATCAAACTTCGATGGCGAAGGCATTTAGCCTGAGTCCCAGTCCGAGCGAGGTGGATTTTTCAAACTTTGATGACGAAGGCACTTAGCCTGAGTCCCAGTCTGAGTGAGGTCGAACTGTCAAACTTTGATGGTGAATGCACTTAGCCTGAGTCTCAGTCCGAGCGAGGTTGAACTGTCAAACTTTGATGGCGAAGACACTTAGCTTGAGTCCTAGTTTGAGCGAGGTCGAAATGTCAAACTTTGATGGTAAAGGCACTTGGCCTAAGTCCCAGTTCGAGCGAGGTCCAACTTATCAAACGTACCAGTTGGCCTAAGTCCCAATTCGAGCGAGGTCCAACTTATCAAACTTCGACGGCGAAGGCATTTATCCCGAGTCCCAGTTCGAGTGAGGTCGAACTTATCCAACTTCGATGGTGAAGGCGTTTAGCCTTAGCCCTAGTTCAAGCAAGGTCAAACTGTCAAACTTTGATGGCTAAGGCACATAGCCTGAGTCCCAGTTCGAGCGAGGTCGAACTGCCAAACTTTATTGGCGATGGCACTTAGCCTGTGTCCCAGTTCGAGCGAGGTCGAATTGTCAACCTTTGATAGAGAAGGCACTTAGCCTAGGTCCCAGTTCGAGCGAGGTCGAACTGTCAAGCTTTGATGGCGAAGGAACTTAGCCCGAGTCCCAGTTCGAGCGATGTCGAACTATCAAACTTTGATGGCGAATGCACTTGGCCTAATTCCCAGTTCGAGCAAGGTCGAACTGACAAACTTTGATGGTGAAGGCACTTGGCCTGAGTCTCAGTCCGAGCGAGGTAGAACTGTCAAACTTTAATGGCGAATGCACTTAGCCTGAGTCTCAGTCCGAGCGAGGTTGAACTGTCAAACTTTGATGGCGAAGACACTTTTCTTGAGTCCCAGTTCGAGCGAGGTCGAACTGTCAAACTTTGATGGCGAAGGCACTTGTCCTAAGTCCCAGTTCGAGCGAGGTCGAACTTATCAAACTTCGACGGCAAAGGCATTTATCCTAAGTACCAGTTCGAGTGAGGTCGAAATTATCCAACTTCGATGGTGAAGGCACTTAGCCTTAGCCCTAGTTCGAGCAAGGTCAAACTGTCAAACTTTGATGGCGAAGGCACTTAGCCTGAGTCCCAGTTCGAGCGAGGTCGAACTGTATAACTTTAATGGCGAAGGCACTTAGCTTGTGTCCTAGTTTGAGCGAGGTTGAACTGTCAAACTTTGATAGAGAAGGCACTTAGCCTAAGTCCCAGTTCGAGCGAGGTCGAACTGACAAGCTTTGATGGCGAAGGCACTTAGCCTGAGTCTCAGTTCGAGCGACGTCGAACTATCAAACTTTGATGGCGAAGGCACTTGGCCTGAGTCTCAGTTCGAGCGAGGTCAAACTGACAAACTTTGATGGTGAAGGAACTTGGCCTGAGTCCTAATTCGAGCGAGGTCGAACTATCAAACTTTGATGGCGAAGGCATTTAGCCTGAAACCCAGTCCGAGCGAGGTCGAACTGTCAAACTTTGATGATGAAGGCACTTAGCCGAGTCCCAGTTCGAGCGAGATAGAACTATCAAACTTTGATGGCAAAGGGACTTATCTTGAGTCCCAGTCCGAGCAAGGTCAAACTGTCAAACTTTGATGGCGAAGGCACTTAGCCTGAGTCCTAGTTCGAGCGAGGTCGAACTGTTAAACATTGATGGCGAAGGCACTGAGCCTGAGTCCCAGTTCGAGCGAGGTCGAACTATCAAACATTGATGGCGAAGGCACTGAGCCTGAGTCCCAGTTCGAGCGAGGTCGAACTATCAAACTTTGATGGCGAAGGCATTTAGCGTAATTCTCAGTTCAAGCGAGGTCGAACTGTCAAACTTTGATGGCGAAGGCACTTAGCCTGAGTCCTAGTCCGAGCGAGGTGGATTTGTCAAACTTTGATGGGGAAGGCACTTAGCCTCAGTCCCAATTCGAGCGAGGTTGAACTGTCAAACTTTGATGGCGAAGGCTGTTAGCCTGTGTCCCAGTTTGAGCGAGGTCGAACTGTCAAACTTTGATGGAGAAGGCATTTAGCCTGAGTCCAAGTTCGAGCGAGGTCGAACTGTCAAGCTTTGATGGCGAAGGCACTTAGCCTGAGTCCCAGTCCGAGCGAGGTGGAACTGTCAAACTTTGATGGCGAAGGAACTTAGCCTGAGTCCTAGTCCGAGCGAGGTGGATTTGTCAAACTTTGATGGAGAAGGCACTTAGACTGAGTTCCAGTTCGAGCAGGGGTCGAACTGTCAAGATTTGATGGCGAAGGCACTTAGCCTGAGTCCAGTTCGAGCGAGGTCGAACTATCAAACTTTGATGGCGAAGGCACTTAGCATGAGTCCTAGTTTGAGCGAGGTCGAACTGTCAAACTTTGATGGCGAAGGCACTTGGCCTGAGTCACAGTTCGAGTGAGGTTGAACTATTAAACTTTGATGGCGAAGGCACTTAGCCTGTGTCCCAGTCCGAGCGAGGTCGTACTGTCAAACTTTGATGGCGAAGGCACTTAGCCGAGTCCCAATTCGAGCGAGGTCGAGCTGTCAAACTTTGATGGCGAAGGCACTTAGTCTGTGTCCCAGTTCGAGCGATGTCGAACTGTCAAACTTTGATGGAGAAGGCACTTAGCCTGAGTCCAAGTTCGAGCGAGGTCGAACTGTCAAGCTTTGATGGTGAAGGCACTTAGACTGAGTCCCAGTTTGAGCGACGTCGAACTATCAAACTTCAATGGCGAAGGCATTTAGCCTGAGTCCCAGTCCGAGCGAGGTGGATTTTTCAAACTTTGATGACGAAGGCACTTAGCCTGAGTCCCAGCCCGAGCGAGGTCGAACTGTCAAACTTTGATGGCGAATGCATTTAGCCTGAGTCTCAGTCTGAGCAAGGTTGAACTGTCAAACTTTGATGGCGAAGACACTTAACTTGAGTCCCAGTTCGAGCAAGGTCGAACTGTCAAACTTTGATGGCGAAGGCACTTGGCCTATGTCCCAGTTCGAGCGAGGTCGAACTTATCAAACTTCGACGGTGAAGGCATTTATCCTGAGTCCCAGTTCGAGTGAGGTCGAACTTATCCAACTTCGTTGGTGAAGGCGCTTAGCCTTAGCCCTAGTTCGAGCAAGGTCAAACTATCAAACTTTGATGGCGAAGGCACTTAGCCTGAGTCCCAGTTCGAGCGAGGTCGAACTGTCAAACTTTAATGGCGAAGGCACTTAGCCTGTGTCCCAGTTCGAGCGAGGTCGAACTGTCAAACTTTGATAGAGAAGGCACTTAGCCTAAGTCCCAGTTCGAGCGAGGTCGAACTGTCTAGCTTTGATGGCGAAGGCACTTAGCCTGAGTGCCAGTTCGAGCGACGTCAAACTATCAAACTTTGATGGCGAAGGCACTTGGTCTGAGTCCCAGTTCGAGCGAGGTCGTACTGACAAACTTTGATGGTGAAGGCACTTAGCCTGGGTCCCTGTTCGAGCGAGGTCGAACTATCAAACTTTGATGGTGCATTTCATGTAGTGTGACTCGCGATGTGTTTTAAATAACCTTGAATTTTTCTTAAATAAATAAAAGCGGTTTGAAAGTTTACGACCCTCTAAATGTAGTTCTCTTTTAAATTGAAATTAGAGGTGTGTCGTGCCGAACAAAAATGACAATTGCACGGCTTTTATTTGATTAATCTTGTTTTGTCCTTAGAATTCGAGGTGTGCCATTTAGTAAATTCCATGGCCCTCGCAAAATGCAAATGCTTAGTTTCTTCAGGCGCGTATCTTAATAATTTGACTGTCTTAATCT
Organism: Nicotiana glauca; assembly: GCA_026770625.1. Classification (NCBI taxonomy): domain Eukaryota; kingdom Viridiplantae; phylum Streptophyta; class Magnoliopsida; order Solanales; family Solanaceae; genus Nicotiana; species Nicotiana glauca. The sequence continues at coordinate 13,403 of MU736532.1, read as the reverse complement.
CGGGTGTGCATTTCATGTGACCCAAATCCAAATCCCAAAATGTTGAATAAGATGTGTTCCGGATTGCGGGTGCATTTCATGTGACGCGATCCAAAGACATGTTTTAAACGACGTTCAATATTCTTTAAAAATTGAATAAAAGCGGTCAAAAGCTAAAATTTGCATATAGGTTCAAAATGTATTAAAATTAGATAAGTAAGCTGAATATAACAGTTGAGCGACCGTGCTAGAAGCACGAAACTCGGGAATGCCTAACACCTTCTCCCGGATTAACAGAATTCCTTACTCGGATTTCTGGTGCGCGGACTGTTAAAACATAGTCAGTATTTTCCTCGATTCGGGATTCAATCGGTGACTTGGGATGTCATAAATATCCCAAGTGGAGACTCTGAATCTTTAATAAATAATCCCGTATCGATTGTCCTTTAATTGGAAAAACTCCTTTATACCCCTTCAGGGGGTGTAGGTGAAAAAGGAGGTGTGACAGCTCTGGCGACTCTGCTGAGGACAAAGAACCCAGAACTTTGGTTCAGCGTTCAGAATTCGAGCTCAGTTAAATTGTTATGTTTGACTTTATCTGATTTTGTTACATGTTTGGGCCTAATGTGCTAATTGTTGCTTTTTCCGCTTTGATATTCTGTGAATTATATATAAATTGTTACGAAACCCATCTTCTCTTTGAGTCTTCTACATCATGGAGAAGGGTGCAATTCGTGTGACTTCTCTTCTGTTCAGAGTCATATCCCATTTAGAACGAGGTTCGGATAAGTTGCTAAGCCGGCGGAGCTTCTGTATCCCCGGTACGCTGCCCCCCCGGCTCGAGCTGTCCGCTCGGGTAAGCCAAGTCTAGTACAACAAACCTAGGTTTCGAACCTAGAATAAATCAGCCTCATGCCGGATCCCTAGTAGGAACGTTTGTTTGCATCATG